>JABJVR010015504.1:0-21734 GCA_025773905.1 Chitala chitala | reverse complement strand
TACCGAGAGGACACCTCATTGGGGGGATTTAGCCTTAACTACCGAGAGGACACCTCATTGGGGGGATTTAGCCTTAAACTTTAACCACTCAACAATATTTTCATGAACATATTTTACTAGACTTGCCTGGTTTTGGGTCCTGTATATCATGCATACGTTTCATCTTGTTTCTCTGTGCTTAGGTGCAAATGGTAAAAGATCAATTGTTCGCTTGTCACTAATTGGCCCTTTTGAAGTTTGAAAGATGAACAGTGTGGAATAATAACAGCACTAGAAGGGGTATGCTTCTTCACTAACTGATCATCACTATGAATTGTATTTATTTGCACAGTAGATGATATATCATGAAATTTCATTTATAGACACTTTTTGTGAACCCCCTTGATGGTCTTTGCGTAGACCATGGGAACTGCTCACCTAAAAAAAGATAAATTTTGACTAATCCCTTAATTACATTAACACTACTGCGTTCCGACAGTAGTAACAGCCCTAAGCATTTTATTTCTATAACTCCTCAAACCAGCTCTCTGGCATTGAAGTTCTTTGCATGCATGCCTCTCTGGAGTAGACTTCTGAAATCGGCTGAACTTCCCAGTTCAAGGACATTAAAGGTGTTTGGATCTAAGAGCCTCAAACGGTATGATTTCATAGCTGGAAAACATGCAGTTGCATCTTCTTAACTTGTGTGCGTTATTCCAAAAGAGTGTAAAGTCAAACAGGCCTGTTTCTGGCATGTATATATCATTCAGGTGTAAAGATAAAATGGCAGTAGATTAAATATTGAAACTGTGCTGGTGATGTTTACCAAACAATGTAGCCTAAAAATTGCATAATTGCTTTGTTTTCACTGGGTGATGCTTAAAGCTGTAAAACTAAAATAGTTTTGATATTCGCTGTGTAATTTTTATTTGGGCAACCTGTCAGAAATGAAAATACTTTGATATTTAAATGTAACATTAAATACTATCCATGCTTGAAACCAGGGGTTTAATATGTAATTTTTTGTTTGCAGTGTTGTTGAGTTTGCAGGAGCTCAAGTTTAAATTATGGCTTTCATCTTGTTTTAAATTGTCTGAAGTGAAGAAACACTAATTTTCCACCATCTGGTAAAAGTATAATGTATAAATAAAATGCGAGCATTCTAGACTTACTGAAAGCAGTACCTGACCAAAACTATGTTAAATAAATACAGAAAAAAATGTGCCAAAGAAAATATATATGTGATTTGTATGTTATCGGCATATATTATTACTATTTTAATACAGCGTATACATTTTTGGCACCCTCTGTATGTTAAATGTTAGCACAGTTAAACTTTTTTTTTCATTTTATATGGATTGACTCAGTATCACAAATATTACAGTAACTGATACCACTGATATAATGCTATTAGTCAGTGAACGTTTAGTTGTTGAAGCCCAGCCCCCCCCGCAGATGAACCAGCACCCAGTTTGATGATCCACACATTGACTTGGCACTGATTTTTACTACCAGATGCCATGACAACTCTCCCATTTTATCCATCTTGTGACTTCCACTGGACTTGCACCAGCTATTGCTGGCCCAACACCTGGAATTCAAGCCTCCAACCTTGTACCTTGAAACTTTTAAGGCAATTGTGCTAACCACTAAGCCACACGCTATTAAATCGGTAAAAATAACTAATGTTATTTACCTCTTCAGCATGTAGAAAAACAAGATAGAGAATCATAACATTTCAGAATGTGTTATTTCCAAAGTAGAAAAATGCTTATTGTGTTAAGAAAAAAAAGGAAGGAAAAACTTATAGAACTGGTTTCTTTATTATTCGTGGTCATGCTTTATATTTCCTTTCTCAGTTTATTTTCTCTGGTACCTTGGAGAAAAGACTCTAAATGCATGACTTTCTTTCTGTTCCATCAGAGCAGAGCTGAGGCAGAAGTTGATGCTTTTAATTCAAGCGCTGTGTCTCTATCTCAGAAGCTCCGCAGGTGAGGTGACCGGAGAAGCATTCTGAAACATCACGCAGGCAGGAGAGGGCCCTCACTGATGGCCTCCGCCACTCGCGCCTCCTTGTCGTCTCCATGGTTGCACTGCTTGACACGCGGGCCTCAGTGGGAGGCTGTTACTGATCCCCTCTCTGAGACACGGTAGCAGAACAGAGTCGGAACAGCAGCGGGTGGAAACCCGTGTGCCTTTGCCTGCAGCTTCTTTTACGAAGTTGGGCTAAGAGATGTCACATGTGCTTTGGTTTTGTGATTCTGAGCTCATAACATCTGTCAGAATGAGTTTCCATGCTTATTTTTTTCTCAATTTGAAAACAACATTAACCCTCCGTTATTCGGGTGTTGTAAACTTTTGTAAGTGCTTGGGGTGGGGGAGGGGCGCATTCCACCCCACTACACTTTAGGAAGAAATGATAGTAAGAAATATTTTCAAATGCAATTAATTTAATCTTTGATGAGCCCTCATTCGAACCTGCTTTCGAGGTTGTCTTCCGCCATTTAGATGATTTGTCTGTTCTGCATAGTAGTTGTGCTGCATCTGCTCCGCTTCATCATCACGGTCATCATCAGCATCTTCAGTTGATGCTGTATCATGTTCACTGTTGTTGACATGTTATGATTCAGCATTTGAACGTGACTCTAGTTCTATACACTACAAACAGAACCCAGCAACAAAAACTTACTGTAAAAATGGCAATCGCCACAGCTCGCCAAATACTCTGCGGGATTAGTCAGGTGGGGGGCTACATACCCAGGTCGCTGAAATTCGCTGTTATCAGCTCAACGATCGACCTCCGACCGACGAGTCGAGTCATACATGCATGCGCAGGACGTTATGGATCTGACAGCTACTCAAGGCATCAAAGCTCACAGCTGCAGCACCGATGAGAAGGTAGTGTAAATTGGTCAACTGGGGTGTACAACACCCCGGCCGAGTCACGGAAGGTTAAGAATCCTCGCATTTCTTACATAAGAACCCAAAACCCTCCAGCCTGTGAGTGCATTTTACTGCAAACATTATTCCGTCCATCCTTCCTTCCATTCGCTGTACCACCTTATCCGAAGCAGGGTCACAGGAAGCCTGGTGCCCATCCCAGGAAGCACAGGGCACAGGGCTGGGAACACCCTGGGTAGGGCACCAACTCACCGCAGGGCAGCAAACATTATTACCACTATAATATGTTAATTGTAATATTTTTCCAGAGATACCAATTTAACATAAATTTATTACACAAACAATGCGTGAGTCAACATGTTAGTTATATTAACCAACTCTAACCTACATAACGTTGATGCACAGTGTGGGAAAATATAAAATACACGTTTAATACATTTGTTAAATAATATTTTCTGTTGATTTTTGTGTTCTCACCCAGTTAATTATCATGCATACCACATATAAACTGTTAACGACATGTTGTGAGTTAAGTTGTAAAGTGGAGGCCATCGTTGAACATTACATTTTCAGAACGAGTTATTGTAGTGAATAAAAAAATAAGCGTTATTCGTCAATCACTTACAGTTCCTCAACAACTTTTGTATGTTTGGTATGGCATCGCTACACTGTATATTTATCTCAATGACATTATGTGTCATGGCCGACCTTGGGTTAATCCGTTTGTTAAATGTGCTCTACCTCGGATTGTGCTGCTGGAGTCATTGAATCAAAGTGGTTCCATTACTGTGGAACGTCACTGTTGGTGTAAAAGTGTGCCACTGTGGAAGTCAGTTCATGATCAAAGGATGGGGGGGGGGTGTCTCAGTGATGGCTTAAACACCCAAACAAAATACTGTAAACACTTGAGGTACTAACTGACATCCTTTGCAGAGACCAGTTGATTGCAGCCACACATTTTGACCTCGAGTGAGCGTGCTCCGCTACAGGCTGTTTAATCCCAGCCTCCGCTCTCCATACTGATATACATCAAAAAGAAGCAAATATAGCTTGATTTGAAAAGATGGAATTGAACTTTGATGGGCTTTCTTTATCCTTGCATTTTTCTTTTTTTTTTTTTTGGAAGTCTGAGCTCAGGAGACTTGAAGGAATATGCTACCGGTCATATTAAGACCAATGAAATGTGTCAGCGGAGAACACAGCCATGGAAGATGTGGCTCAGAGCCCGCCAATACACAAGCACCTCATCACTTCATAGTAGCTACCTACGTGTCCAGTTTATGTCAGCTGTACAAAGCATGAAAGGTTATTGGGCCTTTATATTATATTTTTATGGCAGCTGACTAGCGTTGGCACGGCACGCAAGATGCACTTTATGTGGATTCATTTATAAATCGGAGATGAAAGCCGGAGCTTTGATGTACAGAGCTCAGCTCAGGCAAACAGTGAGCAGCCTGGTCATTACAGGTTTGAAGGTGCGATAACAAAACTAACAATGCTGCAGTCAGCTATAGTTGAAGGTTATTAGCAATTCACTGGGCCAGAAGATCCCCCAGCCATTGTTACTGTCAAACTGCTCATCATTGACCAGCCAAGTAGAAGGGCACGTAACCCTTTACAGCTGTCGTTAACACCTCATTGCGCTTCTTACGAGATTAAAAAAAAAAAAACACCTTTCTGTGATTTGCTATTGTTGTATCATGAGATTGACAGCAGTTTCTGTACACTTTCGCAGTTAATCCCCATCAGTCATGAGAGGGCAACTAACACCTCGGTGCGATTCCAGTGTGAAATTTGTGCAATTAATTTTTTTACATGTAGAATCACGTCTAATTATCAATATGGCAGTAGAACTGTAGCTCTTAATTAAATTAATGGATAAATAAATGAATCATCAAAAGGAATGCATCTGCAGTTCAATTTAGATTTCAATAGTACTTGTAAGAGTGACTGCAAATGTACAATTTACAGCTCAAATTAAATTAAGTTGCTTTGAACAGACGTTGTCATAAGTACCAATGTCATTTTACCAGAATATCACTTAGTGGTTTAATGTGCCATCGAGTTGTGTATAAGAATGTAGCCATCAGACTCAGACTCATTTTGCTACATTATAGTATTTCCATGTGGTTTTAAAAACGAATATTACAGTACAGGTTTACGCTGCATGCGGCTCACGTTGCATGTACTTGATGTTGTGGCAACAGCATCTATATATTTCAAAAGCTGAAAATTAATTAATGTATTTCAAGGCTGTCATAAACAAATACGGAATGCATAGACGTGTCCTGCTCAACACAAGAATTGTGCTGCTTAGTTACAAAAAAACTACGCACTCCGAGTTTGTCTCATCGGTATCTGAGCAACACCACAAACCATGGTCTAAATTATCCTGCCATTTACATTATTACACAGAATTGCCTTGTGTTCGCCGCTGTGAGACGTCAGATGAGATTTTGGTTAACCCTGTTATTTGTTGAGCATATTATTGCTTCACATAATTAATCCACATTTTGCTGTGAGTACAATAATCCGGCATGTGAATATGACCTTTATTGTGATCACTTGTTTTTGGTGTAGGACCGAATATGTTGCTGTTATACTTTGCCATAATCCTGAATAAACTACAGGCATATGACTAATTTCAAAGCTGTTTTATAATATGAGAAATAGAAACAATCACCACAGACGGCTGGTAAAAGCTCTGCTCTAGCATGTGTTTTTTGAGAAACCTTCATGCTTATACTTGAAGTGTTTAAAATCAAAGTTGTACATTGATTGTATATGATTGTCACCTGCAGTTTGGTTACTCATTTTTCAGCCCTCATGGTTCCGCACCGGTGATGCTGAGCCATGTAATTCACTTAGGGGCAGTGAATAAGCCACACCTACTCATTTGGCCTACATGCACTATTTCACTTCTGTAAACCTGTATGTATCATAGTCATAAACATGTTCACTTAAACTCCAATACAGCGCAGTCAGTGGGAGCCATTAAATCCACCCAAGATTGTGAAATAAAGCAAACTTTTGATGATGCTGCTTTGGGCCACGTGCTTAAGTTATGAACACTATTAATTTTCTGTTTGCCCCTGACAACTTTACAACCATGTGCCTGCAAAATAAATTATAAAAGTGCATTCGTAAGATCACAGAAAAAACACAATATACAAGTTAGGCTAGGCAGTCTTAGGAACAAAGAACGTTATTTTAGATTACGTTGATTTGTCATGGCAGCATTTGTCTGCAGACTGTTGAAGTGTGTGTAACAAAAAAAAAAAAAAATCAACCTGTAGTTTTGGTTATATTGAGTGGTGTTACGAGCAGTTAAAACCAACACTTAGAGAAGTAGTTTGGTATATTTCTGGTGTCTTGATGAAAACAGCAAACGTTTGGTCGGATGTCTTTGTAGTTACTACCACAGTGTCCCCACATGTAGTGATTACTGTAGTATTTGACACATTTGCAAAAGGAAATTAAAATTTTTGTGGAAAAAAAAGGTTTTGTTTTTTTTTTGGTATCCATGGGCAAACTTCATTATGTCAGAATTAGCATCCTACTGAACTATGTTTTATCGCAGTATATAGTAGTGCACTATTTTATTAATGTTATTTGCACAGATAATACTAAAATAAAGACCAAATCTACTGCCATTAAGCACATCAGATATATTGTCTTTTATACATTTATTTATTATTTTGTGTGAATTTTCTGTTTATTGCCATTCTTGGACTATTTATATTGCCATTGCGTACATCTTGGCATGCAATACAGACTATTTGTTTTAATCCGATAAATGTTTTGTGACTGAAAAATTGTTTTCGTTTTTCTTTTTTTATAGAGCCTAGGCTGGACTAACCAGTGAGTTGGAGTGAAGGTCAAGGTAGAAATGGTGAATCCCAGACATAAACTTGGAGTCACCACGACAGGCACTAACAGGAAGGACTGAGGCACATCTCAGGATTACGAAGGACTACTCAAGGACACACGGGGAAGTTTGGGAGGGGCGAGGTGGAGGCAGGATGTGGGAAGGACCAGGCCTGTGGGTGTTTCTCATGTGTTTATGGGCAGGAATTTCCAGCCACGCCTCCACAGCCCTAAACCACACCCACCGGCGACATCTTTCACACCACAGACATAGAGAAAGGGGCAAGGAGGGTCAAGTTTTGCACCGCTCCAAAAGGGGCTGGGTTTGGAACCAATTTTTTGTCATTGAGGAGTACACTGGACCAGACCCTGTATTGGTGGGCCGGGTACGTACTCTCAGAATTTCTAATTTGTGCATTTATTTAACTTCATGACTTGTCAGTGATATTTCTGTAGTAAGTTGGATTTTTTTTTCTATAAAAACAGAAATCTATAGAAAGAAAATGCATTAGAAATGAATTTGTAACTTTCCCTTGAAGATTGATTTTAAGTCAGGGAGTCAGCTAATTTTATGTTTTTAGAGAAATTTTAATTAGAACTTTGTATTTTAAATGGTTTTCTTAAGATCTGGAGGTAGTCTTAACTTTAATTGAAGATAGTGTTTAATGGAAGGACCTTTCTGGTTTGTTACATTTTGAAGGTATACTGTCAGTTCAAACCATCAATCAACCAGTTTTACTAGTATGAAGATGAAGCATGCTGCGTTTACAATTATAAATAAGTTTAATGATTCCATTAGGTCTCCAACTAAAGGGCATTAACTGACAAATGCCACCTACTGTTTGTTTTTTCTCTTTACTAATGTTGGCGCACTTCAGTGTTTTTAATTTTCCATCTATTTTATGATGAAGGTATTTTAAAACAAAAATATTAATGCTATATAAATGTCAGTAAAAAAACACCAAATTATATATACAGTACTACTTATAGTCAGAACTAACCAGAGTAAATGGATGCCGGAATTGCTAGAGACCTATCCCAATAAATATCTTCTCTTACTTAAACATTACACAGCACATGTGCAGTTTCAGCTGTGTGATACATTGACTGTTCTGCATATCGACTTGTAGCTACATTCAGATGTCGACTCTGGTGATGGATCCATCAAATACGTCCTCTCTGGGGAAGGTGCTGGTACTATTTTTGTAATCGATGACAAAACCGGGAACATTCATGCCACCAAGACCTTGGATCGTGAGGAGCAGGCCCAGTACACCCTCATCGCCCAGGCTGTGTCCCGTCACACCAACATACCCCTGGAGCCACCCTCGCAGTTCATAATCAAGGTGCAGGACATCAACGACAACCCTCCCGAGTTCCTCAACGGCCCTTACTATGCCAGGGTGCCTGAGATGGCCCGCGTTGGTGAGTGCCCTCCTATCTCTACAAGGACAATTCATCTTTGCGAGGCCTGTGTTTTCCAAGCTCGTCCACAAAAAGGTAACATTAACATTTAATTCACAGTGTATTAAAGTGGTCTACATAGTTTATACCACACTTCGGTTTCAAATGATAGACAGTTGCATAGTTTCTGTGGTAGGACCTGAAGCAAAATTCTAATCCAGCAGTTGTACAAAGAGTTCCAGAACTTTCTCAATAGCAGGCACAGGCTGAAGGCTTTAATAAAATGCCATTATGTTAGAATGTGACTAGGGATGTCTCCAGGTCTATAAATTTCGAATGTAAATAGTGTAGACCCACCAAGACACTGCCTTCATTAGACCATGAATCCTTATTCAGTATCCAGGGAAGCAAATGAAAAGCCAGGCCTGAGATAACTGGAGGAGTAAAAGACTCTTGCTGAGATTGTGAGAGCACTAGTTAGTCTTACCCTGAAGATCTACTCTGCAAATGTGTCTGTTATTAAAGAATGGAAAATGGGACGCTGTTAAGCTATAGAGGAGTTAGCATATCTTTTCACAAGAAATATTTTAGGGGACACTGCTGACATGTGGGAGAAGGTTTTGTAGTCTGTTGCACTCAACAATCTTGTATGAATGCCATGGGATTTGTGTGGCACAACCATGCTGCTAACGTTTATACATGGGAGCAGAATAACGGCAGCATTCTGATATGGCCATACCTGACAGCAGCACGGAGATAGGGCTGTGAAGAATAAAAGGAATTATACTGCAGAAAGCAAAATACAAGCAAATCCTAGGGGGGTTGAAACAGAAAAAGGCTGTTTCTAGCCTTACGAATACCTGGAGAAAAGATTCACCTTTTGGCTGGACAATGATTGTGAGAATACAGGAGAAGCTACAGTGCAATGGATCAGAAGGACCAAAGTGAGTGACCTCCACTGCTCCAGTCAAAGTCCAGGCCTGAATCTGATAGGATATCTGTTAGATGCCTTAAAGGCTGTAGCCCACTGGCAATTCCCAGCCATCCTGAAAGAGCTTCATGTATTCTGTCTAGAAAAACAGGTGAAACTGCGCCATCCTGCAGCGAAACATTGGGAGACAATTATCGAAATTGACTCATGACTTTTATTGTTGTAGAACGGGCTTCCATCAAAGCGAAGACATGCAAGATGTTACAACAGAGACTTTCACTTATCTAAACTTCTTCATCACTTCTTGAAAATTCTTTTGAAAGTGTGGTCTCAGTCAGTTATACAAACTTTTATCATAATACATTTTAAATGACATTTCATAAGCAAGGGGATATGAATAATATATTCAAGTCTTTGTACATTTACAGTTGCACGTTGTTCTATAGATGGCTCTAGAGCAAAAACTTAAAACGAAATAAATCAGGCTGAGGAAACAACTTTTCAATCATGTCATTAACTAAAAAAAATGCTTCATTTTATGTCTATTGCACGTTCTACATGCCATAACCGGCTTAGTAAAAGACAGTAATAGTTGTGCTTTTGAAGCTCTTCAGTTCTGCCGTCTTTTGGTCTTTGTTTTCTTTGAGCACTGTTTAAATTCCAGGCACTTCCAGTCTCAGGAGTTGAGCTGTCTTGTGCCGTTCGGCGTTGTTTGCACGCCCCAGCTAACACCCTGGAGCAGCCGCAGTGCTGCGTTAGCACACAGCTCAAACAGCTGCCTCCTCTCCGCCCACACTCCTACGACGGCTACGGGATTCGCTTGTAATGAGGGCGTCTTCCTCGCTTGCCACATTTAACGCATTCCCTCTGTTCTCGTGGGCTTCTCCAGGTACTTCAGTGATACAGGTGACAGCTACTGACGCAGACGATCCGACGTATGGGAATAGCGCTATGCTGATATACAGTATTCTCCAGGGCCAGCCTTACTTTTCGGTCGAACCTCAGACAGGTATGCAGAACACAGACTTTTGCTCGAACGTAATAAGTGTTAGATATAGTACACATTTTTAAGTGAAAAATAAATATTTATGTTATATGAATTTGTGGCATTTTATAGTTTTTTTTTTTTTTTTTATTCGCATACAAATGCTTTATAGGCTAGTTTGTTTCTTCTTTCTAGTTCATGTAAACCCGCAGTATGTAAGTTTGTTTGTCAGACTAATTTCACTGGATTAAAGTAGCAGTTGCCCACTTGGGATGAAGATAATACATGATCCAAAGTAATATTTGCCAGATGGGTAAAGCTGAGAGGGGAACAGGGTCTGGTAATAAAAGGAACCTGTATATTTCTGTGGCTCCCCCAGTGCTCTCGTCTGATACATTCTGGGTTTATCATCAAGTCAAGCAGAAAGCTCAGTGAAATATAATTGGTGATCAGCCATACTGACAGTATTCTCTAGTGTAAGGAATGCCAGTTTACTAACAGGAAAAGCAACGGGCTGAATGACAGCTCCCATGAACACAAAATTATAATTAATCACACGAAGACACATAGCATGAAGTCTTTCGTTCATTTGCCTTCCTGTAATTAGGCCCAGGCGCTATGGCGCTTGTAGCAGCCTTGTGGTTGTCCTCCATTCGCCAGAGGGCTTAATGTTACACTCCCACAGGAATCGTCCGGACGGCCTTGCCCAACATGGACCGAGAGGCCCGACAGGAGTACGATGTTGTCATCCAGGCCAAGGACATGGGTGGACACATGGGCGGACTGTCCGGCACGACGGAAGTGAAGATTATCCTCACGGATGTCAATGACAACCCTCCGAAGTTTCCTCAGAGTCAGTATGGACTGGTATCAGGGGTCATAGGTCAAACACACAGGCATTCTGGGCATGACTCTGCGGTAGTCATCCTGCAGAAACACCCACCGGTGTTCATCAGTCAGCTGCTTTCATGGCAACCCTCCGAAGTTTCCTCAGAGTCAGTATGGACTGGTGTCAGGGGTCATAGGTCAAACATGCAGGCATCCTGGGCGTGACTCTGCAGTAGTCATCGTGCAAAAACACCCGCCGGTGTTCATCAGTCAGCTACTTTCATGACAAGCCTCAAATGGGCGAATGTAGATCTTGGCCCAGGTCCTGGGGGAGCCTGGTGTGAGCTGATTTTTGTTCCAGCTGAATTCTCAATTAATTAGACATGATTTAACTGTTGATTCAAATTCAGACCATGGCAAGTCTTGGCTTGTCCTTACATTTCTAATTTATAAAAATTCAGGGAAAATATTTCTCAGTTTTCATGTTTAATTTTTTTGGATTATACCCTCTAATTCACTCAAAGGATGCTTATCTTGAATGCAACTCCTAGGTATTTAAGTGTTGACCTTAAGCCTGAAAGCATTTCATTAATGTAACTGAGAAAACCCATTATTATTTATGAAAGCTAATATATTAACGTTTTAAAAGGACAGTGAAAAATCACAAAATCAACTTAAAATAGAAAAATTGTCTTGATCTTGGATGATACGTTTAGAAGTTTGGGTGTTTGCTGAAAATGTATAACATCTTTTCAGAAATGTTTGTGCTAATCGACAAGTTTTTTTAAATGCTTTGTTCAAGAAAATGTCAAAATCTGTTGGGAGTGAAATAGCAGCAGACAGAAGTTCTGTCTGTGCAAAATAACAGTTATTATTGCTTGTGTGTACTATGAACTTGTGACTTAACTGCATGCTTAACCCTGAAAGATGCATGTTTGCATGGTCACCCTACGTGATTTTTATGAAGAGAAAAGGGCCGACCTGCTTCACATGATGACATCATAACAAATCTGGTTTTATAAGACAAGGCCAGTTTGAAGATGAAGACAAGGCAAAATGCAGATTGCATGCAGCTTCTGCTAGGAGAAAAAAAAACATTGCTTAGAGTGGAAGTCAATTATAACTAGTTTCGTCTTGGTTAGTGCATTTCAGAACTTTAAATAGTCTAAGAGAAAAGATTCTCTTAGGAAGGTAATTATCTTGGCTGTACAAGTACAGAAAGGATATAGTGAGTTATAAATAAACTAATATTGTTAAACTTAAAAAAAAACATTTCACCATTTTAATTTTAGCTGTGTTAAATGTTTAAAGTTTTTAAAAAGCAGTATTAAAAGAGGTCTTTCAAAGTAATTAAGATAGGAGGGGAGTGTAATTTTGCTTATGACCTCCAGAATTTAAATACCTTGGCCGGAACGTGTTAAAGTGACAGTTTTCAAAGCCGAGGGGTATGCCTGTGTAGTCAGTGTAGGATTATTCTGTGTTGACACAATCCACAGCAGATTCCTGCAATTCCACCTACTTCGTCAGAGCTGTGAATGCATGTAGGTGTCTCATGTACACTGTGAGCTCACCAAGGCTTCCTTACCAGGTGTGTACACCATGTCAGTCTCAGAGGGCAAAGTGCCGGGTGAGGAGGTGGGCAGGCTGAAGGCCAAAGACCCAGACCTGGGTGACAATGGACTAGTGACGTACAGTCTGGTCGACGGCAATGGGATTGGCGTCTTTGAAATCAGCACTGACTCCGGCACCCGGGAGGGGGTTATAAAGCTGAAGAAGGTGAGATGTGTGGATGGGTAGGAGATTTCACAGCACCAGTCTGGGTGGATGGTGGGGTGAACCAGTGCATTTTTTGTGGAAAATGTTAATGTGTGCCTCAGTGTTAACCTATTGAAATAAAAGAAGGATGCGACGCATACACAAGAGGCCAGCACTGTAATCCGCTGCAAGGTTTGGCGTCTGTTCATCATACATGAAGACGTCTTACCCAGATGGCATGCTGGCCATGACCATGCCAAGCCTTGTGCCCATTTGAGGTTCCAGTAACAAAGGCACCCAGTTGTAGTTATTAAAGCTGTAGTTGTTGAGTTATTAACGCAAGTTAAAGAAAATATAAAGAGGTGAACAAAGACAAAATTTTTCAGGCAGGAAATTATATGATGCTGAGTACGGAAGAGGCACGAGGTCTGGCATCTACAGTGCAAAGATTTGTCAAATAGCAGACTGGAGAGTGTCGTGGGAAGATATGCGGTTGTCTCAGCGTGCGAGGGGGTTATCGCACACACACGCTGGCAGCAGTCGTGTTCATGCCAAAATGCTCAGCTCTGCAACTGCAGCCTTCAGATAAACTTTGCGGTATTTAATCACCCCTTGCACCTCAAAGTAAGGTAAAAATTAAAGATGAAATTACTGACAGATTCACTGGGGTTTAATCAAGTATTCAGTCTCTGCCAGTGGCAGGTGACGCTGCTCGAATCTTAATCAGCGCCCCGGCATTATTGTGCATGTTATCTGCTTATGATTGGTTTCAGCCATCAAATCGTTTCGTGCCAGAGTACAGGACTGGGAAGGTGACCTGCGTTGTCTAGAGAATTCAGGGGCTCCTTTTGGAAGTAGGACCTACTAGTGTTCAGGGTTTTGCTGTTATTTTGTTCTTTTTAAGTGAGATGCTGAAGAATGGATGCCCTTGACCTGTCATTTATAAGTTTACAACAAATGTTTATACGTGTCTGTATTATAGAGCAGCCGAATGTATGAAGAAGGAAGAGGCATACAGAATACTTGTGAATAAAACAGCTGCTGTTTATAGAGGTTTTAAAACAGTGGTGTTGTTAAGCTGTGAGGCTACATACATGGTCATGGTGACATTTTGTTGACATTATGTGAGAAAAGCACACTTAGAATTTGTGTCCAATGGAGACATATCTAGCTTTATATGTTTTTAGCAACAGCGCCCCCTGCCTCTTGATTTCAGTATCATTTCAAAACCTAGATAAATGAACAGGTATAACATAAACGTCCTGTTTTTACATTACATCCAGGATTCTCTTAAAACTTCCTTCAGAAAGATGTGATTAGCATAATATAAGGCGCGCTGTCTTCAGCTGTAGATCAGATGGGAATGGAAATTACAGTTGGGGGGGGTGCACTTTTTGATGATGACGTGCAACTGCTGTTCATCACGGTGACAGCAACTGAGCTTTAATGTCTTGTTTTTAACAAATATCTTATAAATGCCTGTCATCTGTCTGTAACACAGTGCAGTTGTTGACGCACCTTGTGTGACCTGTCATTATTTTGTCCACTGCCCCCCCCCGACGGCAGCATGTTGATTTTGAAAGCAAGCGAGCTTACACGCTGCGGGTGGAAGCCTCCAACCTGAATGTGGATCCTCGTTTTCTCGCATGGGGCCCCTTCAAAGACACAGCCATCGTGAAGGTGGCGGTGGAGGATGAGGACGAGCCGCCTGTCTTCACCTCACCTGGCTACACCTTTGAGGTTGAGGAGAATGCTCCCAACGGGACCGTGGTGGGCAGAGTTCATGCAAAAGACACAGATGAGGCCAACAACCCAATAAGGTACAAGTCCCATTTACACATGCCTCATCACCTTATCGACTGGGTTTCTTTTAAATGAGACAACAGCTTCATGTTCTTAGCCAATTGTAACAACAAGAACATCACTTAATACTTAACAACTGTAATAAGTGCAACAGTAATAATCACTCTTTCTTATAATTTGAGAGCATCTAGAGAATAGCGTGAGCTATTAGTATAGTTTCACTGCTAGTGAAAATTGTATGAAGTTGTCATAAGCAGATAGTGATGGGTAGAGTAATTCTGTAGTTACTGTGGAAATTCCACACTAGAGCAGTAGCAGTTTGGACAGATTCACATAGTTATATTACAAATGTGACGTGGTGCAGAGTGTATAGCTATAACACGGAGATCTCCTTTGTAATGCTGTGGGAGAGACATGTGTCCAGCCCTTGTAGCTTACTTGGAACAGAAATGGACACAGGGAGAGGAATGGACTCAGGGACAGGAATGGACATGTATTCCCATTCGCATATCCCGCTGTTTCCAGTGACGAGGACCGCTCTTCCTTGCAGGTACCTGATTCCGCGCTACACGGATGTGGAGCAGTTCTTCAGCATTGACCCAGAAGATGGCATTATCAGGACAGCGAGGACACTGGACCGCGAGTCTCTGCCCTGGCACAACATCTCGGTCAATGCAATAGAGATCGGTAAGTCTGCAGGCCTGTCTGCTCAAGTGCAGGCAGTGACAGCCGTCTCTGTTCATGTGTGAACTCAAGGCTTGTCATGACTGGTGCAGTGTCACACACACCATTACAGGTCCACGCTCTCAGATTCCGTGTCAGATCACATAAGTCATTGTCATTCATCACTGGAAAGAGAAGGTTTATAAAGATTTTGGATAATCACAATATGGTATATATATTAGACCAGCACCATTTTATAATGTAAATCATCATCTGTATTGTTGTGTTATTTATAAGATGCATGGTGTTGTAGTAGGTAGCACTGCTGTCTTCTGCCTCCTGGGTAACAGGATTAAATTGTGTCTCTGACACCGTGTGGGCAGTGTTTGAATGTCACCTGCATACATGAGATTGGTGCAGGTGCACAGTTCAAACACACAGCTGTAGGTGAATTCCTGGCCGTAAATTGCTCCTAGTGGTGCCCCAGAATGGGCTGGTTACCTGAGAGGGTCTGAAAGCAGTAAGTGAGCTAATCACGTGAGATTGTAAATATTATAAGTACATATTCCGTTCAACATTTAATATTACTCCATGTGGCATGACATACATGAATGCTGTGCTGAAAGAATACTAATGTATGTAGCTCAATGTTCACGTCAGGCGGCCATCACCAAGACGCTAAGGTCCGTGTCAACATCAGAGTTAAGGATGTGAATGACAACCCCCCTGAGCTGGCCTCACAAAACGAAGTTCTTCTCTGTGAAAATGTCACACCTGGAAAAGTAAGTCTTAGCTTGAATTCATCGTTTGCAGCTAGTGTGAAAGGAGTGGGAGCAGAAATTGGAAAAGCTAATGAACGCAAGCAACACAGGTCTTGCTCGTGCTAAGTGTATCTATGAGGACAATTTAAATGTAATGCCATTATATATCACCAACAAAAACCATACAAGACAAGACACTGAAAACATCAAACAATAAAATAAAGTTTAATAAAATAAATCTTTATTACAAATGCAGTTAATGATGAGTCTTGTTAAGTTGGATTCACTAATTACAATTATTATTTGTCAGCCACTGAACAGATCTCACACTTCACACTTTAATGTGAATTTTCAGAGCAGTGTGAAGTAACTGAGTTTACGCTCTAGAGCAAAGAGTACAAAGCAGACATACACTTACTTTGTTCCTCAAAGAACCTGAAAAACTTCTTGTAAGACCAGGGGGACAGTAGAAATTTTTTATTGGGGTGGCCAAGGGGTGGCCAATGAGTTTCATGGGGTTACACAATGGCATCGTTATGGTAGACAAACGTTTCCAAATTGCCTTCTGGGAGGGTGTGTGCAGACAAAACTTTCCAAAGTGCATTTCAAACAAACAGCTTGGCAAAAAAAAAAAAACAACAACAACTTTGGGGTGGCCAGAGGTTTACTATGGGTAGCTGACCTTACTTGACCTGACCTTTGCACCCTTGCTTGAGACACTGTGGTGCACAGTTCAGGGTGTGTATCACAGAAAAAAATCACATTTCTGATGGCAAAGGACGGCCCTATTTTTAACAGCTCTTTGAGAATAATACGTCGTTGCACATTTTGTATTGATATGTTTCATACGTTTCAATTATTTTGTCCACACGCCGTATATTTACAATACACTGTAAAAAAAAAAAAACAACAAATCCAATGAAAAAAAGTCAGTTAGTTAAACAGAACTGTATAATCTGCAGCGCCAGCACAGCAAAGGGGAAGTTTTATGTTTCCGTTTTGGATACTGTGAAGTAATATAGTTACCAGCGACATTGCTAGGTGCTTCAGCCCCGAATATTTTAAGCGTAGTCCGAAATATTTTCACCTTGAAAAAGGGGTTCTATAGCAAAGCAACAGACAAACTCCAGACAAACTTGACTTAAGCCCCCTGGTCTTTTCAATAGAAACTCCCCTGGTGGTTACTAAACATTTAAGAATGAAAGCTCACTTAATAATTGTGTGGATCCTTAGTAATGGATTTGTTGCCTGTGTGACTGCACGCATGACAGTGAAGGGAATTCGGTGGCAGATCTGATGTAATGGTGTTCTCCACCCCTTAGCTGATTGATACCTTAAGCGCTGTGGACAAGGACGACATGGCCCCCTGGCAGCACTTCCGTTTCAGCATTGTCACAGAAACCACTGGCAAGCAGAACTTCTCGCTAAAGGATAACCGGAGTGAGTGTGCTGCTGTCTGCGCCGCGGCTGTCCGCCAGAGCAAAATTATTAAGTATTGTAGACGCTATTCTGTAGATACTTGCAAATATGTAAGCATTCAGTAACAGAATTTAAGCATTCAGACAGAAGCAGTACTTTTAATTGCAGTATATACATGTAGCCATGTATTGGGCTACTCTGTCCAATTATGTGTGAAAGTAGATGTTGTTTTTTTGAAATAAACAATAACAATGAAAACTTTAATGCCACAACGTTAATAAATTTAACAACTGAGGTACAAATATAAACTGTAGGGGGAAAACTGTTTTTATGAATAATTCTTGTTGTTTTCAACTTTATTAATATACTGTTGTCTCATTTTTCCCATTATAGGTTTATTCATTTTAAAAGTGGTATTTACAGTAAAGTGTTTATATGAAAATATAATGCTGATTATAACAATGTAGTCACATCTTTATGAAGATCATTTTTGCATTAAGAATGTTACAGAAAGAGTCATAAGTACTGTACCGCATTTTACCTCCAGGGATGACTGAGGCAGTCCTGTCTACTGACTTGTGATTACATCATTGATTCAACCCAGGCAAAGCTCTGACTGTCCAAGATGGTTTACTAGTCAGATCATATCATCTTTTTACATCGTCTTTCATGCTGCACTGCAAATTTCAGAGGAAGTTACATCACTCTCCGGTCTGTTAGCTGCAGCCACTTTCTGCTCTTCTGTCTACAGACAGCACTGCCGGCCTCTACGTGACCCGGAAGGGGTTCAACCGAATAACCCAAGACATCTACCTCCTGCCCATTGAGATCAGCGATGGCGGTGCCCCGCCCCTGCGCAGCACCAGCACCGTGACTGTCCGCGTGTGCGGCTGTGACTCTAGGGACACCGTCCTGTCGTGTCACACTCAGCCATACGTGCTGCCGGCAGGCCTCAGTCTGGGCGCCCTCATCGCCATCCTAGCCTGCGTGGCCATCCTGCTTGGCAAGCCACTGCGTCTTACCCAACATGAGCTGCGTCACTCCTACTGCAGGCTGATAAAGTGCACAGTCCAGTTAGTTAAACCCAAGCGAGAGTTACCTGCCTTCGATGTTGCCTGTCAACGAAAACATAACCGCTTAACCATAATTGAGTTGTAATGTTTAATTGCTTGATTTTATTCCTTGTCAATCTGTTCAAAGTACTCTGTGCAATTTCATATAAATCTTTAAAATCACATCTTTACATATAAAATCTTAAGAAATACTATTGATTACTTAATTTTGGAGACATTTAGTTAACTTAATGGGTACTTAATATCATTAAGCACCTTAAAATATAAAAGAAAGCTGTTGTTGAAGATTGTTTGTAGAGCACTGGAAATGTAAGAAATATTAGGCTGTGAATGTGGGTATCAGTGTTTCCAGCCTGGCGGCTCAGTGGGTGGAACACTCATGGGCAGAATGGGCAGAATCGTGCCAGATGCCTCCTTGAGCAAAGCACTCTAATGTTGCTGCATGTGGCTCTCCACTGCCCCCCCTAAGAGGATGGGTTAAATTCAGAGAACCAACATGTATGTGAAATGTAATATGTCGTTTTGGATAAAAGCATCTGCTATTGTAAAATATGCAGCATAAAAAAAGTTTTTAAGAGTGTTTTAAAATTAAATTTTATGATCAGTTTTTGTGGGAGTGTTGGTTAAACTGGCCAGGTTATATCTAGACTGGCTATAGTGCTTATCGACCCTACTACTCTTATTCAGTGCCCTTTATGTAGCTTCACTGATCAGTATAACTCGTTTGTATTGTAATGGAGAACAGGATGGAAAACTTTAACTTCATTTAGCAGTATGCTCTGTTACCTATTATTTAATTTATAGATTTAATGAGTAGTAGCATTGTGCTTTTCAGCATTCTGAGATGATGTTTGCTGTGTGCTTCTTGTTGTTACAGCGATGGTGGTGCTGTTTGTGGCACTGCGCAGGCAGAAGAGCGAACCCCTCATCGTATTTAAGGAGGAGGACGTTCGGGAGAACATCATCACATATGATGATGAGGGCGGTGGGGAGGCAGACACCGAAGCGTTTGACATCGCCACCCTCCAGAACCCTGATGGAGCCAGCGGCTTCCTGCCGCGGAAGGACATCAAGCCCGATTCGCAGAAACCTGCGCGGCATGGGTTCGAGCCAGCGGCTGGGGGCGTGGATGTGGACGGCTTTATTGCCGGTTGCCTCTCCAGTGCGGACAACGATCCTGCCGCGCCACCCTATGACTCCATCCAGGTCTATGGCTACGAAGGACAAGGCTCTGTTGCCGGCTCCCTGAGCTCCCTAGAAACAATGGTCACAAATGACTCAGACCTGAACTATGACTACCTCCATCTCTGGGGACCGCGGTTCAAGAAGCTGGCTGACTTGTATGGCACCAAAGACTCTGGCGATGACAACTCATAACATCTCACAGAATTCTATCATTACCACACTGAGAAGCAGTTTGTTAAGTTTGAAAGTTCACAGTAGGTTTATTCATGGTAAGTTTCTGCTGGATTTAAGTAAGGCTACAATGCTGTATGTACTTACAGGATCCTATATTTTTAATGCAGGATTAACAGAGGGAGAGGCAAAAGGAAGACAAAAGTAATATATCAAACCAAGTGGATCAAGCCCTCTAGATTACATTTGCTGTTTTTTTCTCATTGCAAAGGTTCATTTTAAATATCGATCAATACACACATACACACACACCAGTCAGCCATAACATTTGACCACCCATCTAATATTGAGTAGATTCCCCCTTTGCTGCCAAAACAGCCCTAACCTGTTGAGGCATGGACTCCATTAGACCTTTACTGGTCAGTAGCACATCCTTTAAATCCTAAAGCCCTGTGAGTTGCAGGGTGGTGCCTCCATTTTTCCAGCACATCTAACAGTTGCTTGACTGGTTTAAGATCTGGAGAATTTATGTTCTTCAAAGCATTTTTGAACCATTTTTGCAGTGTGGTAGGCTGCATAATCCTGCTGAAAGATGTCATGGCCATCTGGGAATATCATTTCCATAAAAGGGTGAACTTAGGCAGTAACAATGTTTAGGTAGGTGGTACGTGTCAACATAATATCTACATGAATGGCATGACCCAAGGTTTCTCAGCAGAACGTTGCCCAAAGCATCACACTGCCTCTGCCAGCTTGCCTTCTTCCCATAGTGCATCCTGGTGCCATCTCTTCCCAGGTAAGTGTCACACACCAGGGCACCCTCTTCCATTGCTTCTCGGTCCAGTTCTGATGCTCACGTACCCATACTAGGCACTTTTAGCGATGGACACGGGTCAGCACTGGCACCCCGACCGGTCTGTGGCTACGCAGCCCCATACGCAACAGTCTGCGATACGCTGTCTCTACTGACACCTTCCACTCAGAACCAGAATTAACTTTTTCAGCAGTTTCAACCAGAGTAGCTCTTCAACTGGATTGGACCACACAGGCCAATTAGACCACACAGGCCAGCCTTTGCTCTCCACATGCATAATGAGCCTTGGTCTTGACCTTGTCACTAGTTCACCCATTTTTCTTCCCTGGACAACTTTTGGTAGGTCCTGACCACGACAAACCAGGAACATCCCACAAGAGCTCCAGTTTTGGAGCTGCTCTGACCCAGTGGTCTAGGCATCGCAATTTGGCCCTTTCCAAAGTCACTCAAATTTTTACGCTTACCCATTATTTCAGATTTCAGCACATTGACTTCAGGGACAACATGTTCACTGCTATCACTGCTAATATATCCCACCCATTTCCAGGTGCCATTTTAAGAAGATTATCAATGTTATTCACTTTACCTCTCAGTGGTCATATTGTTATGGCTGATTAATGTGTGTGTGTGTGTGTGTGTGTGTGTGTGTGTGTGTGTGTGTGTGCTCGCGCGTGTGTGTGTATATATATATTTATATATAAAATGTCTACAGGAGTAAAAATGGGAATAGTATTTAATCTAGACATTTCAGTTTCAACCATAGAACTCACAATTTGATAACATTCACACCAAAGCACAATTCTCACAGTTCTGTATATTGTATCAAAAGAAGTTATGTCTTTAAAAATTTAGTTTACTAAATTTGTGGCTATTCCCACTTTTATATACATAATAAAATAATATATAAGAAATATAGAAAAGTTATGTAATTATTGATAATTTCTTTATGTCCATTTTTCTGAACATTTATTTGATTACATTTTTGAAGATGTAATAAAGCATAAAAGATAGTTTTCACATTTCTGAAATAAAGCATTTCTCACAATAAGAACAAGCTGTGAGCTAAAAATCGCCTTAAATAACAGTCGTAACACTGATTTACTGTATAAATACACATCTATCCATCCATCCATCCATTATCTTAACCGCTTATTCCTGGTGAGGGTCGTGGGGAAACCTGGAGCCCATCCCAGAG
>JABJVR010015478.1:9350-41927 GCA_025773905.1 Chitala chitala | reverse complement strand
CCTTAGGGAACATGGAATTGAACACTGGGAATTAGATCCTCCTTAGGGAACATGGAATTGAACACTGGGAATTAGATCCTCCTTAGGGAACATGGAATTGAACACTGGGAATTAGATACTCCTTAGGGAACATGGAATTGAACACTGGGAATTAGATCCTCCTTAGGGAACATGGAATTGAAAGCTGAGACCTTGACCCACCTTAGGGAACATGACAGTGAAAACTGGAAACATGGTCCTCCTTAGGGAACATGCTAGTAAACACTGTGATCCCCATATCACTTTGTGAACATTCTAGCATGTAGTAAGGAAACTATGGTAGTTATTATCAGAATTCTTGGTGAGTGTATACGTTGTTTGGGGATGACATGCCCAATGCCTGCTTTTACAGAATGGTTGAATTCACATGATTTGTTATTTCCAACAACCTGCTTCTACACTCTAAAAAATAATTTGTTGGCTAAAATTAAATACAGCCAACACTATTAAGAGTGCAAATGAAGTTTTATGTTTGTTTTCACATTCTTTAACATGCAGTGTTAATTTGTTGTAATTTTTGTTGTCACATTTGGACTTCAAGCCTTGAAATATTGACTTATGTTCACGTGAAGTGCCTGAATCGATGGTTAGCTGTTGGCTTTGAAGAATTTAATAGTCAAAATTTTAAGAGTTAATTTGATTTAGTCAATAATCTAAACTGAAATTACTTTAAAACTAATGTAAATTGTCACCTTACTTTTTTTAAGTTCAGCCAACAAATTATTTTTTTGAAGTGCATGTTACACTGAAGCTGGATCAACCGATCACGCAGAGCTCCTGTCGCATGGCACGGATACACCTGGTGAAAAGGGGGCTGTGATTTGCGCTCCTCTTCACGCCCAGCTCTCTGAGGGACCAATTAGTTGACACCTGCAAATGCGTCATCCATTCGTGCAGCTGGGTGGGTAAGGAGGGAGCGTCGGGGGGGGGGGAGTGTCAGAGCACGGTCAGAAGAACCCGCTCACAGCTTCCAGCACGAGAGACATGAGGCACGAGACGTGGCCCTACCCCCGACTCCCGCCATGTATTAAATTACGCCGTTTGGCATTTATTTATTCATGCTCCGAGAGCAATGAGTTCAAGTGCTCACTCGAGGAAAAAAAGTAGAGCCTGCAATCCCATTATAGTCAATCCAGTTCTGACTTTTGATCCTTCCTGCCCCGAGACCAGGTTCCCTTATTACCAATGGTAATATAACACAGGGGACAAAATCCAGCGCGACTCTACTACCAATCTATGCCAAACCGAATTTACTGCCTTTCAACAGCTCAGCAAAGATCATGTCCATTCAAAACATGCAATGCAATATAAATAAATCATTATGTTTAATCATACATATAAATGTATCTTTGGCATTTCGATGAACATGTTCTTTTCTTAACATAGCGCTCACAGTGAAGACAGCTGTTTTTTTCGTTTTCTGTCTCTGGAGAAGAGACGGAAACTAAAGATCTGGAGGAGCAGGTAACCATCTCCCTTATATAATACTCCAGCTGACACATCTGAATTTTGAGAATACACTTAACTAATACAAAACGTGCCCACCTGTTCTGTAGGCTGCTTTCACCCACTGATAACCTTTGACCCTGACAGTAACGGTGCCTGTGTCCAGGTTATTTTCTGTCTTAATTTTTCTATAAAAATGTGGAACCTTAATAATCCTGTAAGAAATATGTGTACAGCATGTCCAGCAATCTTTCGGAATAAGAGATGTACACCTGCAGAAATCACAAGCCCAGGTCAATTAAATTCTTTAGTCATTCTCATCTATGTGAAACACTTGCTCTAAGATACTTCTACCATTCCCTGGACCTTCTGAAAGCCCTTGACATGGAGCCCAGTGGGGCTGTGCCGTGTCTGGAGATGATGTATGACAGAGTGAGCCTGGACCGTGGGACAGGTCTACTGGTCACCCTGAAAAGCAGAGATGCCTTTTTCACTCTCTGACAGGCATGCTACCACATGGTCCAGTGGTTGGTCAGAGTCCAGCAAGAACTGTTACACCCCCGCCAACTACCACCCCCACCAAATATCACACCTTCTGTTTTCACATAAAACATGTCATCGCCATGCCAACCCAGCAGCTTTCTCTGGGGGTAATGGCTACCAAAGCTCCTGGCTTCCTCACAGCACTGATGACCCCTGGGTGTCACCTGGTGTAGCAGCGCCTTGCAAAAGAGGAAAGAAAGTGTGGTGCGGTAGAGTGGATTGATAACACAGGTATCGGCTAGATCGACCTCTGAACAGCAACCAAACAAAGGCGTGTTTTTGTATGCCAGTGGAGGTCAGTTCATTATGTAAACTCCCGTTTCCCTCTGGTGGCCTGAAGGCTGCTGGTCCAACAGGGTTGGGAGCCTCAGCGTACAGTTGGGTCCAGCAAAAGTGTTTATTGTTTATGCCAGGGTGAGTCATTCTGTGAAAGTAAATGGTGCAATTATGGAGGGTGCTATTTCTCACACCAAAGCACATGATTTGTTTTGGTCCCCGTGTCCCGTGTCTGGCCACAAGCGAGCGAGCATAAGCGAGCGAGCACAAGCGAGCGACCTCTGCAGAGGCATCCACAGGCCTTTGAGTGTGGTGTTAAAATCTGCAGCATTAAAACGTTGTTTGTCTCCTCTGTACGTCAGAAAACGTTTTTTAAAAGGCGGCCCCCGCTGTCAGGCCTGAGTGGTACGAGCCCCCTGACATGTAGAGGTACATACCTGGGCTTGTTCAACCGCCCCAAGCTAAAGCTATCGATATCCCACTCTCGGGCATCGCTCCTGTCAATCCGTCAGCTCTGCCATCTGTCATATTCATCGTTGGTCATGCGGCCACTTGGTCCACTGTTCTACTTTACACTTTGACATTTTTTGTGCCATCATTCAAAATGTCGCTCTGTCACTCTGCTCTGTCACACTGGATCTGCTGTCTCAGTTTCGGTGCTGTCCCTTATCGGAGTCAGTCAAGCACAATGTCATTCATACTCTCTCCTGCTGTCAGTAACATTCTGTATCACTGTCAAATTCACTTTTAATCATACTCCTCCTGTCAGATTCCTTATCATTGTCAGTTAAGCTCACTTTTAATTCTATGCTTTCTGTCAGATTCTTTATCACTGTCAGTCAAATTCAGTTTTAATCACACTCTTTGATTCAAATTCTTTATCACTTTCAAAAAAAAACAAAATCCTTATTAATCAAACTCATCAGACTGTTTGCTGTTGTCAGTCCGATTTATGTCATACTCTGGCTTACCAGGGGGGGTATGGTGGGGGCTCATATGTAGTGTTGTTAAGTGATATTTCCTGGGACATGTTCAGATCCAGCCCTGGGGACTCTTTATGCAGAGTTTGTATATTTTTCTTGAATGGATTTACTTACTCTCACTGTGTATGAGGGTCCTCTACAAGGTAGCGAAAGTTGATCAGATGAGTGCTGATGTGCCGTCCATGAAGACACCATACGAATGAAACGCAACATTAGCTGATGAGCCAAACAAGCACACGGTCCATGGTTGCTCCTACGGATGGTGAGGTCTTTCTGACATTGATATGCTTCATCATTGCCAGCAGGTAACATAATAAATAAGATCATGAGCTTATAAATCGAAGGTCGCTTTTTCGGATAGCTCTAGTTGCTCACAAGGCTGTTTGTAGTCCTTTGGGTCCCATAAGCAAGCTGAAGTATTGGTCTTGCCCTGATCACGTAACTCAGTCTAAGGTCAGGTTTTGCACTTGTAAGAAGCAACATGCATGTTGCCAAATGTTCTGAGTCTTTGATTCTTGTTTTTGTGATTTTCAGGGATATTTTTGCAGTTTTGATAGAAAGGGCTTTGAAATGTTTTTATTGCCATGGAAAGGGTTAAACTGAAGAACGGCTTACTCATGCAATATTAAATTCAATAAATCCTACACCAACAAAATCATAATCAGTTTGTATGTCAAAACCACAGTGAGTTTTGCCTTGGTGGAATAGTTCTTCCAGTGAAACACCGTGTTACACAATACTGCATGGCAACAATTGCAATGGGAAAATGGCTTGAGGCAGAACATGTAAAACACTGCAATTATCCTCTACAAAAAAATCATTGCACACTCAAAATTAAACTGTAAGATACTACAAAACCTGTCAAAAGCCCAGTATTATAAATAATAATAGAGGGCATGAAAATAATGAAAAAAGTTGAGCATCGATTTGCAGGTGCTCCGCACACTTCCATCCTGAACAATTCAGCTGTATGTGAGCCAGCCACAACACTGTATCTCCTAATCACTCTGGGAAAAAGACAGTGGCTGAGAGTGAAGCACTATGGTAGAAATCCCCAGTACTCAGGACAAGAGTCCGACTAGTCCCCCATGGTTTTTAGCTTAGTGGGCTAATCTGATTGTGTGCTTACTCTGACCCAGTTGTGAGGACCAGAGTTTGAATCCAAACAGTGTTGTTGGTGTTAAATTTGTGCCATTTAACTTAGATAAAGACCAGCTGCTCTCAAGCAGTTGAGCTGATGTTGCTGTAGGTATTTAGAAGGGGAGGATGTAGTAGAATGTAAACAGTATGGAAGAAATTCCCTAGTACTCAAGACAAGAGCCTGATTAGTTCCCTGAGCAAGGGAGGTGGGTCTTTAACTCAGTGGACTAATCGTCTTGTCTGGTAACTGTGAGCGGACTATGAGGACCTGGACTGGAATCCTGGCAGGTTGTCCCCATTATACTAACATTACGGAAACTGTCTGGTAACTCTGGGCAGACTGTGAGGTCGTGAGTTCGAGCCCCAGTTGCCCTCATGAGACTTTGATAAATATTTAACAATAACACTGCATATGTTTTCATTTCCATTAATTGCTGCTGCCACTGTGATTCTTGTTACAGATAGTTGCCTCTTCACGGAGGGTTAGGGCTGGAAGACCCTGACAAATAGGAAAGTTCACAAACAATACTCACCCCCCTCAACCTATATACAAACAATTTTAATAATGGTCCTGTATGTACAAAATTACTACTGTTCACAGAGATGTGTACATGTACAGTTTACAATTTTGCTAATGTGTTTAAAGTAATTTAATATAAATAAAAATGACATACAAAATATTGTTGCATGCTTCTGCAATGGGCAAACTCCAAAAATATAAAATATTCCCATGTAATTATTTCAGACTCATGAATAACCGAAACCGTGAATGTCAAATTCGTGAATGTGAACGGCCAACTGTATTTTATCAGTTATCATTACTGTCCTCATCTGCATCTTTATACTCATTTTTTTCCAGCTTTAAATGTGTATGTCCTAGTGCATCACTGTAGTCATCACTCATCATTACTGTCCATGGCAACATGCTCATTCATCAGTCCTGATTAGTATCCAAGGCCTCATCATTGTACTTAATTTAACAGTCCTCATTACTTTCCATGGCCTCGTCATTGTACTCATTTTAACAGTCCTCATTACTTTCCATTGCCTCATCGTTGTACTCATTTTAACATCCTCATTAGCGTCGACGGCCCCATCATTGTCCTCAGTTTAACCGTCCTCATTACTTTTGATGGCCTCATTATATTAATTTTGTCACTTTATTATTCTACACAGTCTCATTAAAGTACACACACTATGCATACATAATACACTCATTACCAGTCATGGGTTGTTCAGAGCCACTGTACTCGATGCTTGTTACACTGATGACCTCAAGGCAGTTTCGATGGAAAATGTGCTTACTTTCTCAAGCTAACACAAGCTACAATTTATGTGCAACGCAATGTTTTGATGATCTTTCCCCACAATAAGACCACACGACTAATGTCATTCATGACATAAACATAAACATATACAGAGCCATATAGTACTTCTTCTTTGATAAGTAATGGTCTAATGTACACAGTCTGATGTATCCTTTTACTCTGCAATATTAATTTATAGGATAAATAGCACTATTTTAAAATGTAAAAATAGTAAACACAAATGCCCATAAGGTTATTAAAAATAGGTTGAAGCAAAGAATACTGTCTGACTCTAATCGGAAGAGTTGGACATAGTGATTCATGCAATGTAAAGTGTTTTTAAAATGATTTTTTTATTAGTTTAAGGTCGCCTCAGGCAGATCAAATGAATAATGCAGCTGTGCATGTCACCCACTTGTACAGCAGATGACATTTTTATGGGGACGCCACACTTTCTCTGGAATACTGGGATAGGTAACCAGTAGCACAGAGCTGAATTACAGTCAGTAATATTCCTGCTACAGTACCTACAGTGCATCTCAAAAAGGACTCAGAGGCAAATAGAAATTTAACCAAAAATTAATCTTCCCCCTTCAGAGGTAGAAATTCGCCTTCATATCACGGGGAGCGTAACCCTGTAAGCCTGCTGCCCTTTCCCGGTGATTTCAGACTGTTTTGGGTGCATGATAAATAAAGCAGGATATCAGAGCCATCGCAAACCGCAGATCAGGGATCAAGGCCCAGATGCACCCTGTAAACAGTTCAGCAGGAATTTATTTAAATCTCAGTTTACACATTGCAGCATACCTAAAATAATCTTCCTAAAGAACATGTATAACCTCTTACAAAAGGCTGCCTAACGTGACCTTTGTGGTCTTGATAAAATATCAGATTTTTCTGCCTAGCAATGAAATCTGCCATGGAATTAACCTCTTGGAAACTTTTATCAAACCCTCTAAAAATGTTAACTGCACATAACCTCACATCCCTTTACATAAACATAAGTAACTTTGAATGTGTTTTTCACCCCCTGACCAGGTATTTACTGAAACACTCATTGTACGCGACCACAAGCTCATTCAGCAGCTCCACAATGCAGAACCGTGTACGTGCTAAACAGCCTGTGTTCACACATATGAGCATTTCAAAAGTACAGCAGTGTATGGCTGTGGAAACTTCACTAACCAACTCTGTTACACTGCAGAAATTTATGCCCTTTAACATTTAATGGAACATGACTTAAAATGTGAGTCTCTGTATAACAAAACCAAACCAAATGCTGAAAATAAAGTGTCAGAATGGGCAAATAGTTACTGTGACAAAACTGGATAAAGACTGAGGCAAATTTCATACACAAAGTACTCTGGGCAGTATAAATACTACAAGGGATAGTTACACAGCATGACTGAGTGTAGGACCGACGATAATGCAGTGCTAAATGTACAAACTGAAGTTAACAATGTACATGTTGGGACAGCTAATGAGTGATAATTGAAAAATGAGGTATAATTACCTACAGTCCCTTGACCTGTGGTTCTCTTTGTGCCGGAGACCTGGAGGGTGGTAATCATGAATTTAAAAGCTGAAAAGATGATGCAAGGGAAAATGCAATTTTGTTTTGTGTTTCCAGATTTTATTTGAGCTAATAACTATAGTTTAGTTTTACTGAGCATTCAGGCCAGGTGTTTTATATTTTAACTTTACAGAACAAGGTTTAGTTCATAACTTTTTTAGTTCTATACTATAATATTTAGAGATTGGTGACAAAATAAAGAAAAAATCTGAATAAATGAGTGGAATAACGTAACAAATGCAGATGCTTCCACACAGGTGCGCTGCATGGTACAGTTGAACAGTGATCATCCAGTCACACTCTGTGGCTTGTGTAGATATGCTGAGCAGGCCCAGTTGATTCTGATTTTGGATCAAGATGGCAAGAGGGAAAGATCTAATCAGCTTTAACAGAGTGGTCATTTCTGGGGAATGAATGGCAGGAACTTCAGTCCCAAAGACTGCTCCACTGGTTGGTGTTTCAATAGGAACAGTGGCTAAAGGGACGTCTGCATTTATGTCTATGAGAAAGGCATCAGTAAATAGGGTCGACGGCACACATCTGATGTCCGTGATGCTCGTGAATTAGTGTGATGTGTAAGGAGAAACAGAGAAGCAGCTCTAACTCAGGTGACTGACTATGTCAACACAGGATGTGATCAGACTGTCCACTAGAACACCATCAAAAGTTACTTTATATTAGCTTTTCCTTTAATTTGTCAACTGTCTATACCTCTTATGTTTATATAGTTTTATGATATCATATATATTTATTCTCAACTTTACGCATAACTTGAGCTGCCTCATTTAGGCTTTGCACCTCTGATGATTTGTGTCACAAAGGACAACAAATGGCAGAACTTCCAGGTCCAATTGCAGAACTTTAATAGCAAACAAGTCCAGAAGTTGAGTCCTAAATAAAAATGTCCAGGGTACACATTCAAGTGTTCATAAGCCAGGAGGTCTATCCAAAACACAGACAATAACCAAAAACGCAGGACACAGGAACTAAAGCCAAACAAGATACACCAGAGCAAAACCACTGGAGAAAGAACAGGAAGGGAGACTAAGTGGGAAAACACCAGGTAACTAGGGGCCAAGATGAAGGACCACAGAAAACACTGGGTGACTAGGGGCCAAGATGAAGGACCACAGAAAACACCAGGTAACTAGGGGCCAAGATAAAGGACCACAGAAAACATTGGGTAACTAGGGGCCAAGATGAAGGACCACAGAAAACATTGGGTAACTAGGGGCCAAGATGAAGGACCACAGAAAACACCAGGTAACTGGGGGACAAGATCAAGGACCACAGAAAACACCAGGTAACTAGGGGCCACGATCAGGGAACAGAGAAAACACCAGGTAACTAGGGGCCAAGATCAGGGACCAGAGGAAACACCAGGATAAATACAAGAACAAACTACAAGGCCCAACAAAAAGTTCACAGGGAATTCCATTAAGTAAGTATTAACAATACAGCACATCACATCAGGCATCACATATAGACACTCTTATATAGATAGATACAGCATAGAAACTAGACAAGACACAACATATAGGGGAATGACAGTAACACTGAAACAACTCACTGAGGAGAAAGGAGTGTCTCCTCCCACCTTATTATGGATCATTCAGTCCATCACATCACTACATACATACAAACCTGTTTATCCACACCTTGCACTTTATGTAGTTTTATCCTCCTTGATTATTTTGCACTTTCACATAACATGCCAGACTGCATTCTGTTGTATGAGTATTTTTACATTATATGCCAGACTGCATTCTGTTGTATGAGTACTTTTACATTATAAGCCAGACTGCATTCTGTTGTACAAGTATTTTTACATTATATGCCAGACTGCATTCTGTTGTATGAGTACTTTTACATTATATGCCAGACTGCATTCTGTTGTATGAATACTTTTACATTATATGCCAGACTGCATTCTGTTGTATGAGTACTTTTACTTTGTGCAATGACAATACATTTTTATTTAATCTAATATGAGCTGTCATTAAAACTTACTTTTGTCAAAGTTTTATAGAGCTGGTGGAAAACCTTCTGTGTTCTGTGGATATCATTACATTTTTGTTACACTGCTGGTGCTGCTTTGGGTTTGTTCTATAATATATCTGTATAACGTACAACTGAAGAGTGTCCCCTGGGCAGTTCCTTTGTGACAGCATCATTCATTCATTCGTTCATTCAGCTTCTGTACCGCTTCATCCTGTTAAGGGTCATGGGAAGCCTGGAGCCCATTCCAGGAGACACAGGACGCAGGGCAGGGGACACCCAGGACAGGGCATCAACCCACCGAAGGTGACAGCACCAATACTGCTAAATTTTTTATGGAATCCTATGATTTTTTTGGTTGGATAGTGTTTAGATGTGCACTTAGAATGTGTAATTAGTGCTGTAAAACATAATGTAGGTCTGACCTTGAAAATGAGGCCCACAGACAAATTAGAGGTCACAAAGATATTGCCACACAAGGAGCTCTTGTTCTTTTCCCTGTGCATTAGCGTTGCATTTCCACCTAATTTAAGACTGATGTAGCTGAGAAAATGCATTGTTAGTCCAGCAATAATCATTAACATCTTAATTTTCAAAGCCATTTCGGGGAAGACTGTTGAGTGCATTAGCATGAAATGATCTGTTTGTGCCACTCATCATTACCAGCTGCCAGCGGAAAGGCAGTGATTACAATTTATCTATTCATTTGACACATAGATACAGGTAAATTGACCCTAATTTATTCAATAATATCCTTATTGTGACCAATTTTACGTTCATTCCAGTAAATGTAACAAAGAACAAAGTTGCAGGAGCAACAGGATTGAAAAATGTACCATAATGCATTGCTGTAAGTACATCCTGAGTTCAAACTAACTCCACGTGCAGGGTAAATGCAGAAGGTGCTCCTGCACAATGATGCACAGTAAAAGCAAAACGTAGCAACACAAACACGCACTCGGCCATCATTCATCATGGAAACCTGCTATTGAATATTTTTCACAAGGGAACGAGCATTTGTGTTAATAGGTCGTTTCCTGTGTGTTTGATTTTTTCCCCCTTATGTGACACAAAATGCAACGTTTGTGTGGTGTCATGGGGACAGAGATGATCCAGAAGGAAATGTTTTTAAAAAATCTTGCAGGCCGAAGAAGCGACACACATGTTCCTTGGTGGTGTTTGTGGAGACATTACTGGAGATGATGGATCTGCCGAGTAAAGGTTCTTTCCTGGAGAGCTTAGCGAGAAAGTTGTTAGTGCTCATTCAGGGTCCAGTTTGTATACCTCCATTCATTGCATCACGAAAGACTTAATATCTTTTGTTAAGTACCTTCACAAGACTGGCGGTCAGCGAAACATGATATGCTTGCAAACCAAAACGCCCATTTTATACAGTTCCAGAAACTGAAACATGGCTGCATTTGCGGCAGTGTGGAATGCAGAATTTTGAGAGAATATTTTTTAAAGATATGGACCAACACACCGAGCTCATTTCCAAGGCAACAATACAAAGAGAGAGGATAACAGATCAATAAAATCTCAGATTTTTCCACATCTCATTACTGCCTTGCAAGCGATGAGGGATTTTGGGGACTAAAATACTCTGTCTGGGACACAAGTTGTTCACTGAGCCACTGAGAATCCTTTCAATATCCACGGTTTAAGCTCATAGGCTAAACATTGGTCCCTGCATCCTTTCTACTTGTTCAGAGGTGTGGAAAACAATCACCCAGCAAATAGCCCTTCCACAGAAAAGTAGCAAAGAAATAAAAAAATAAATGAAAATAAAAATAAAAAGCCCATCTGTGCGTTCCTTGCAGAGACAGATATTTCAGCACTCAAATACCGTGGTTTTCACAAGTCAGATCTGTAGTCAGAGCACACAGGGTGTGTGCCACTGCAAATTCCCTCACATCCTCATCATCAAAGACGTTTCATACAGTTTTCGGATATATACACTGTGTAGAAACAGTGTGGTAACAGGAGAGCAGAGCTCTCCAACAGATGGGTTGTGTGTAACATAATGTCCCAGACACAGGGAGACAGGTGAGCGCACACGTGTGTGCCCCCCCACACCCCCATCCTCCACCACGCTGCACGGCAGGTCGCGAAGCAAAACCAACCTGCAGAGCTGACGGGGGTCCGACTGCCTTTGGCTGCTTGGGGTGGTGGATGAACTGAAATCCTGTGTGGACAATGCAACCCTTTTGTTTTGAAAGTAGGACGCGTACAGTAAGGGGAGAGAGACTGGGGGTGGGGGGCTGGTTATAGGGCCGGCCAACGCCATCCTGTTGGTTTAATTACATAACGAATAAAAGCAACATGGGACTGCTAATAGACACAGCTGCAGAGTGCTGCTGAGTCAGACAGAGTTAAGGAACAAGCCCAGCACGCACCGGCTGACGGCTCCTCAGCGGGACGCTCTGCAAAGCATTATCGTGTCTGTCCTGCGTCCCTCTTGGCACGCCTAGGCAAAGAGCCACGCTCGTTTGGCGGAGCGATAATTGCTAACTTGAGTCTTTGTGCCACTCTGTAGCATGTCTCATCCAGTTCAGTCTATATATTTTACTTCTGTGTCCTCAATGCAAATTTTGTTACTTTTTTCTTTATTTTAAATCTTCTTTCAGATCAAATTCTGACAGTTTAATAATGCTTTACTTATGCTTGTCAGAAGGTCAGTTTGCCACAAACAAAATTCACATTACAGTTACTTACAGTCGCTAATAAATATAATCACTATATTAATATTGCAGCCTATCCCAGGTACCTTAAGGCACAAGGTGGGGGACACAGGATTGGCAGTATAGAAAATTTATGGATGTATACATTGCTATAGTTCTCCACATTTGGACCTGAAAGCAATCGATTTCATAAAGAAAGTGGTACGGGTTTGTCTGGCAAACTCCAACAACACCGAGAGGTTTGGAGAATGGGCCAGTAGCTTAGCAGCCAGACATACGCTCGTTTCCAAAACAAACTTATTGTTAGAAATTATAGAGAAGATTGGTGGTCTTTATAGCTCTGGTTGGTAACTGAGGTGTTCAGTAGTTTGTTGAGGTTGGCCTTTAAACTGCAAACGTTTCATCACCAGACGAGGTGACATCATCAGTGCACAAATTAGCAGGAAACAACTTTGTGTTTATTACACGTTACAAATGGCAACTTGTGTACTTTGTTGCTGCTAAACAATAGGTGTCATAGTAACACATTTGCCCAGAGTTTTGACCAGCAGCTGTTAACAAGTAAAATCTCTTTAAGTTAGGACAAAAGGCTCAATTTGAAGAACCACCCTAGTCTTGAATCTCCTTGTGGAGAACAGACAGGTCATTCCTTCACTCGTTGTTGGCTACTACACTTTGAGCAATACAGCTCTTAAGAAAAGAACACAGTCTCCATAGCCAACGTGTCTGGCTGTAAGTCTGTTTCTGAACCAGAACCTTAAAGCGAGAGGTTACCCTCGTTCCTGAATATTGTAGCAAACATATGTGAAACTTCGGTAAAGGGTTTCCAAAGAGTTTTAGCAAAAATGATCATTTTTTCATTAATTTTATAATGACTTATCCAAGACAGGGTTGCAGGGGGTGTAGAGCCTATTTTTAAACAGTAGTGATTGCACACTGGGCGCACGTGTTGCACTCAGAGCTGCAGGTCCTGAGTACGAACAGATATAACAACATGTGGGCAGGGGCTGTCACATTATCAAAAATCACATCCCACCCACCCAGGCGGGATAACAAATCCAAGGAGTCCAGCATTAAGTCAAGCCTGATAAGATCAAACATATGCCTTGCCACACCCTTCTGTCAGCATCCAAGGCTATGGCTGTCACCTTGTCAACACCCCCTCCCCCACTCAAACTCTTCCACCAAAGTGCTCATGGCAGAGCCACGATCTCTCCTTGTCGTGCACCTGCCGAGGTGGGCACGTACCCATGAGGGGTGCTCTCGCCTTCCTAATCATCATTCTCCTAAGCTTCACCCTGTACTGAATTTTAACCTCCTTACTCCACGCCGTCCTTGCCTTCCCGAGAGTTCCGCACGCTGTACCCGTTAGCACTAGCGCTTAATTTGCTCACTGACAAAAGCAGGTAATTTCCTTTTCTGTTCTGGCCCCGTTACACTTTTAAGTTTTCTTCCTGTCAATCCTTTAATTTCAGGCAAACTCTGTTTCCTCTTTTCCCCACTTGTTTTGTCAAAAGGATGTCAGTCTGCAGAAAAAGTAACATTTTTAGTGAAAGGCATTTAGAGAGGTTACAACAGCATTAGACATTTATAACTGGATGTATGGTTTTCGGAACAGCGCCTCGACTTCCTCATATATGCACCCAGAATATCTACAGTACTGTGTGCTCCGTCTGCTGTATAAATGCACACTGAAATAAAAATGAAACCTGAGCATACTACTTGTAGGTTATTGAGAACTAGGACAACGTATTTTATTCAGTGGCAGGGGGAGAACATTTTTCGGTGGTTCATTCACTGTAGATACTCCGTAATAAAAAAATGTTTAAAAATTCATGCCGTCCTCACCAGATTTGACCACAATGTTTTTCTAAGGCTATTTGGATATTGCATTTAAAGTTATGAGTAAAAGCGTTCAGATAGAAGACCCTTTGAAAACAAAAATTTGCGGTTTCGTATAAGAGCACCGGAGTATTGAGCCCGCAGCACCAGGCAGATGCCCCCTTCTCTAAGCATCTGCGTTTGCCACCCACTGCCTAATCCTAAAAGCCGTTACCAAACAGCATGAAATCTTGTGGTAAATTGACGTTAATTTTAACAAAACAACGCTGAAAATTGGCAAACGATATCATACTGTGATACTGCTGACATTGACATGGACAGATACCGTAAAACACTTATTTAATTTTCATGATTGTTTGGTTAGTTGTACATGTTGCCATTTCTGAACATGTACAGGATTAACACTTCATTGTTTGAGTATGGTGGGGGTTTGGAGCGTACGCAGTGGGGCACCAAAATGTGCAGAGTAAGAACCGCCTCTGCCTTTGGCGCCCGGTGGTGAAGAAGGTGAAGATAATTATCATTTACCTTCTTATGTTACTATCGCCACGCTTCCTAAGGAAATGCAACGCGGATCTCCATTCCAGTGTTCCTTCCTCAAATAATTAATCTACTTCTAACCCACTATAGAGATTAAGCCCGATGAACCTTCATACAGACTACATCCATCCATCCATCCATTCTCTATACTGCTTGTCCAATGCAGTGTTGCGGGAAGCCTGGAGCCCATCCCAGGAGGCACAGGGCGCAGGGCAGTGCTGGTTATTATGGAAGAACTGAAAGTATCGGACGAATCTTCAAAGTGTTCTAATGAAAAACAGACCATACGCTCCCAATGCAGCAAAAACTGACTATTCACTTATCTGAGCCACGTTTTCATTTGCGACATAATTTATGGAACATATGCTTATCTTACTAAAGGGTGCAGAACTAATTTTACAACCAGCTTCCCATAGTCATGTAGATCAGACCAATTTGTAAAGAACACAGAGAAAACACCGTTTACTGCCAGTTGTTAACAATTATGTTAATGATATATTGTACACACTGCTATCCTCGTAGCTCAGAATAAAAGTGTGTGCTAAGTGAATACAATTACAGTTTATTGCAAGCATTTAGTAATACCTACACATACGCATAAATGAAAGAAAAACTCGCACATATTAACGTAAATTTTACTATTTTATGTATATTAGGACAAACAACTGTTTAATAATTGTTTACTGTTACCTAAACTAAGATTTTAGATATTCAAACGTGTGTAAAAAGACGCAATGTCGCCTGAAGCGTTCTTTAACATACGAGTATCATGGATGGTGGCAGGTGAAAACATTAACTATATCTTTCATTAATATTTTTATTCTCACCCCTAAATACTAGTGTTCGTTTTTTTAACTTTATATTTACAAGTATTTTTTAATCTGCCGTTTCTCATTTGAGAAAGGCTAAAAGCATAGATTGACAGTTTAAGAAAGTATCACGACAGTAAATGAAGGATGAGATTAAATTTTTAATTTCATGTTTATTTATTTATTTATTTATTTATATTACGCCGGATCACCGGCACTGTCCTTGTCTAAGGAAAGCGCCTTTCGAAATGTTCTACAACAGGTGAGGGACAGAGACGGACTGGACTTGAAAATAAGCCCTGAAATTTTCAAATCCCAGTCCAGGGGGTTTGCTGGACAAACCATTAACAAACCAAATGTGTTTTGAACACTGTTGGCCGGGGGGGCGGTATCGGTATCGGTATCCTTCGTTACATTTCGAAGCTATGTGTAGGCTTTAAGGCTTATAGGAATGCGTGCAACAGACACAGCGGGAACGCGCGTATGACTGGCTCCTGCCTACAGCAACCATATTTAGATATTAACCCCTATTATTTTTTTCCCTTCCAAACTGAGGGGCGGATCAGAGTCCGGGGGGGGGCGGGGGGCGTGACCCTCCTTCTACCCATGCATGTACTGTCATTTCACCACTAAACTGCAGTTCTCCTGCTGCAGTAGGATCTGAAGCACTCTTACATCCATCTCCTGATCTCACGGTACCACAGTGCCGGCACTTTCTTAATATCTACACCCAGTAGCGTTTAATGAAGTAAAAATTCAAAGCATCCTCGTTCCTTGTACCACTCCACAAGATCAATGTTTGTTTATTTTTCTAGTTTTGTCAATTATTAATTACGCTACGGAGGTACCGCTTTGAAGTTCCCTGGATTCACTTAATTATATGAAATACGTGAAATAATGTGTAGATCTTAAAAACCACAGCGCTTTTCTGGATGCGTGATGTCACAGCTCTGTGTAGGTGCGATGGCAAATGTCCTATCGCATATTCAGCAAGCGGTATCCGAGTAGGTGCTGCAAAGGTCAGTCTGCTTCTGCTACTAAATCCTGCAGCAGCCAGACTCACAGACGACCTGCTGGCGATCTGCTGTGCTGGATTTATGGCCAAACAGATGGAAAAGGTTTTAAAATCTGCTATGGAAAGGAAGAAAAAAAACTGACGCCAATTATTGCCTTTATAATTTAGAATATAATATAAAATGTAAACGTTACTGTAACACAACGGCACGTCCACAATGAGAACTATATTGAGGTCATCTTCCATATATTATTCATAATTTATAACGACTGCCGGTGCACCCTCTAGATTTAGGAGTGCAAAAAAAAAAAAAAAACTTTAAATGCATTGCCCCGAAGAATAAAACTACGGTGTAGGCGAGTTACATGTTCGCGTGGGAAAGTATGCATGGGTTTCCATATAGCTTCTGCCTATTATTTACGATTGATTGGCCTAGGCAGCGTAATAAGCTGGATATGATGAGCTTCCAATAATCATGAAAACAATAAAACAGCTATTGGACTGCGCGCTGCTGGTCGGAGCTTTGCATGTAAATCCAGCACGGGATGGGTATTGGTAACCTCAGAGTGTTAGGCACAAACGCCTTCCCACTTCGACACCGCCACACATCCACTTTGTCAGCTCGTTTAAAATAAAAACTAAACCACTGCACATATTGATGGACCCGATATTCCCTGATTATTTGACGCACAATCATAATCAAATTAATACATAACTACCCGCAAAGCGAACAGCATGCGTGTTTCCGCCTTTTTTATTCCAACACCGAGAGGCCGGTATTTGTGTTATTTGTATGGGGGAGTACACCCAATTCAGCACCTGCCCTGTCCTTGGCTCTTATTAAATGATATCACATGATTACTGTCGGTGGACGGCAGCGCCGTCTTCTGCCAAGTTAAATGGCCCGCCCGGTTGTCTTCTCTTCCACTTTTGGCGAAAAACTTTTATTCATCACGTGATGTGTAAACGCAAGTTGAGAAGAAAGACGGTAATTTCAGTAAAGTCGAGCTGCGAGCATCCCTTTGGAAACGTGCGCACACAGGCACGGTTACGCATACAATGTACCTGTTCTCACTCACACACACAAGCAAAGAATATATTCACTTGCTTTCTAACACACACACACACACACACACACACACACACACACACACACACACACACACACACACACACACAGAGACTAACAGAAGGTTAAAGGAGCTATTTCCCTTTCATGCATAGTAAATACGGATTCTTCCTCTCAGAGCTAGAATTTCAATATGGTTTAGCCAACTCCTTTGTGTCCTCTATTTTAACGGTTGCCCCAGGTCAGTTGATAGCACATTAAAATTGACATTCACATTTCCAAGAGTAATGAAATACAAACTATGTATTATAACTGTGAAATAAAAAAAAGGAAACCCCTAAATTTTGTGTTTGGGAAACCATGAATATCACAGAAAAAAACCCCAGGTGCTGTGTATTTGTGTGAAGTAATGCAGTTTTTAATTTATTATTTTTCATTTATTATTATGCATTTTTAATGTGCAGTGTAAAATGGTGTAACAAAAACAAACTGTACTCTTGTCATATGGCTCCACCACATTATGTGGGATACAAAGATACTGAGAATGGAAGTCGCACGTTTTGGCCATTTTTATGTTGCATAGTAGATTTCATCAGATGTTCATGTGCAGAAATTGAGTGAATTATCCCACTGAGCCAAAGACTGCAAAAATGTGCTCCGTTTGTGTGATTTTATACAGTCTAACTGCAAGTCCGGTTCCTCCATCTCAACACCATGTCGTACTCCTGGCAGGAATAACACTTACTGTCCTGAGTCACAGTTTAAGAGGCGTACACTGGTTTTATCAGAAGTAAGAATTTAATAGAAAATCATTGCCTTAGCATAAATTGACAGTGTATAGAAGTAAATGAAAATGTGTTTGTCTGCTATACATGTGCATTGTTACTAATAATGTTGTGCATACATGGTAATAAAATAAACAACTGAATTAGTGATGTTGATGTAATTGAAGAAATTATTGCTGATAGGAGCACTCATAAACACAGTACAGATACATAGCAAAGCAATTTTAATCATGAAAATCATGATTTGTTATGAATTTATTTCTGGTTTTAAAAGTATGCCATAAGATGTGGTTGTGCAAGGTGTTTTGTACCCACTTTTACAGACAAACACACACACACACACACACACACACACACACACACACACAAAATAGCCTTGCAGGTCAAGTTATAAATGGGTTTTATTTTCAAGCTAGATGCCACTTTAGTTTTTGGTGGTGGGCTACAAGTTAACTAAAATCAAAAACTAGGTATGAATACAGAACAAATTTAATGTTTTAAAATATAAAATCATTTCCTGTATGCTGCAGGATGACTTACCAAGTTCAGCACCAGTTTAACTCAAACTTTAAAGATGGTGAATAACTTCTCCATTATGGTATGCTAACTGAATTACAGGGTGCAAACTGATTTTAAAAACTGCATTCAAAAATCATTCAGGTCCATATATAATAACTTAGATAATGTGTGCCTCCTCGGTCTGAATGGGAATGATACTGTTACCACCAATCACAAGCAGGATGTTGAAGGGATGACACATGCGACAGCGCCTCTGATTTAGTGCACCTGTGAGGTAGTTATTTAAACGGGTGTCTACAGAAATATGGCGCTCATTCTTGGTTTGTCGGGATGAGAAATAAAGACTATGTATGCATTAAACACTGGTGTTGTGTAGTCGTGTTTCAGAGGAAGATCTATTGGTGAAATGACGTTAGCAGACAGTCCGCCTAGGGTCCAGTAAGTTGGAGAGATTGGTGTTTGGGAATTCTGTGAGTGGATTTATACTCCGTCCCTGCGACACCCTGGATATCCATGTCATTGAACCGATAAAATCAGGCCATTGTTATAGGTCGAAACCCAAAAAACGAGACTAGAGCTCTGTTACAGATATCACTGTGTTCTGGCCATGTATAGATAATGAATCCGTTAAGAAATTTACAAAAAACCTAAAAACTCTCCATCTCAGCCTGAGTGAGTACTAACGTTCTGATTGCCGTCATGTGTTTGTCACATGGACAGAAATATGACCTGTCCATTCTCTGTACAAGTATTTGCACGGTGACCATAATTGCTCTTGATATGGCATGTTGTATGCACCTAATTCCCATATGCATGGCCCTCCTGTCCTGTCACACACCCCAAATCCCACATGCATGGCCCTCCTGTCCCCTCACACACCCCAATTCCCATATGCATGGCCCTCCTGTCCCCTCACACACCCCAGTTCCCATATGCATGGCCCTCCTGTCCCGTCACACACCCCAAATCCCACATGCATGGCCCTCCTGTCCCCTCACACACCCCAATTCCCATATGCATGGCCCTCCTGTCCCCTCACACACTGTTTGCTGCACTTAGGCCTTGCAGACTGCAGTCATGACATGCAGAACGTGCCACGGGGCTCTAGGTGAGGGACAGCCGACTGAAGGAGCCCCTTCTGTCCCGGCTGTTGTGTTGGCTGTGTTGTGTGGCTGCCTCTTACTGACGCTCTCCAATGGTTTGTTGTTCCAATGCATGGGAGAAGGAAAGACATCAGAAATTTGCTCTACTTGTTTTCAAATTTCTGTAACACTTGTTCAGATAACTTGGGAAATGTTAGTGAAACGTTAGCACTTATATAAAGTTCTATTTATCACACAAATTCTTTTTCAAATAAATTTTTTTTTCCTGTACTTCTTGCTGAGTATACATTTTACAACTTTTTTTTACATTGTGCTATACCCTTCCAGTAAATATATAAACTTCTAAATATCATGGCAGGGCACTTTTAACGAGTATTTGTGTTAACTAAATAGAAAGATGTGAAGACTGTGAAATCCTCGGTGGGTAGGACACCCTGTCAATCATTACATAATTTAACTCAACTAGAACAAATTAAATAACGAACAGGACGTGGGTGTCTGTCACGATAACCCCCTCTCCCTCCCCTGCATTATGACACATAGTGTTCGAGTGTGAAAGATGCCGGTCTCCTCTCCGGTGTGTGTGTACACTTCTGATCCGATCTGATGCATGGATTTATTAAGAAGGTATCGCCGCACTCCTGTGAAGAGCATCATTAGCTTACTGTTTACTCGTGCGTGTTTATTCGGAGCGGATAACTCAAAGCAATTGACACAGTAGGGCTGTTTTTGTGTCAGCGCGTTCTCTGTCCTTCCCACTTCACATTACATTTGGCTGCTAGATTTGTATTTTGCCCAAGGCAACTTATTGTACTGCTTTATGCAGGTGGATACTTTACTGTGGTGATGCTGTTAAGTACCTCACCCAAGGGTAATAAAACAAGGTGTCTCTTGAGACTTGAACTGGTAACCTTTTAATAACTTCTTTAATACGTTTAATGCACACAGCAGACCTCAATCTGTACTTTCATTTGTTACAAACCGAGCACCTACTTCGCCGAGTCCTGCATCAGCTGTACGGGGCCGACTTTCGTCTTTGCAACCATAAGCTTCTTGTGCCTCTGTCTGCTGCTTATCATTCTCCTCCCTCCTCTCTTTAAAAATGCTTAAGAAGGGGGTGGTGTCTTTGCTGGAGTCAGTGGAAGGTGGGGTGCTGCCCCGTCGCAGCATCGTCAGCAGAGAACGTGTGTCTCTGCCTGGCAATCAGAATGACATTCCTGTTCAGCTGTTTCCATGTTGCCACAGGATTAATGTGTGTGTGTGTGTGTATGTGTGTTTGTGTGTGTGTGTGAACACTTGTCCAGCACAGAAAACAGAATGGCTGAAGAACATACATATATCCAACTGCTTGTCATTTTGCAGGGGCATGGGTGGCCTGGAGCCTATCCCAGGTAGCCTAGGGGTTGAACAGTGCGCCAACCAATCGCAGGACACACACACACACAAACGCCAAGGGCAATTTGGAGTTCCCAGGTCACCTAACCACATATATTTGGACCATGGGACTAGACCATGGGAGGAACCTGGAGGAAACCCATGCAAGCACAGGGAAAACATGCATACTCCACATGTACAACATCGAGAGCCAGGTCCTACTCCACACCCATAGAGGTGCGAGGCAACAGCACTGGCCACAGCACTAGTGCCCGCTGTGCCAGGAGCACTCACTACCAAATCATGGTAGCATCTCTGAAACTCTGTTGAGGCTCTATGTATCAAACAAAAGGTTTACTGGGTGTCACAGGTGAGGCATCACCTGGCCCAGCTGTGGAGACTTGAGTGAGCCTCCAGCTTACTGACCAAATGTCCATGTTTCATTCAAACTTACTTGCTCACACTCCGTAACCCTGTGAGATATGATATCCTTAATAGTGATGACTGCTTTAGTTCTATTTCCTGCTCTACAGACATCTGTCAAGAAGGTCCTTCATTGTAAGACACGCCCCTTCTGCTCTTGGTGTAGTTTCATATTATTTTGTAATGGTTATCTTCAATTCAATTCATTTCAATTAATTTTTATATAGCGCCTTTTACAACAATGTGCCTCAAAGCGCTTTACAGAGGAAATTGCAGATGTTAAAGAATAAGCAGCAGGAATAAGTACAAATGAATCCAGATGACTTCAGGTTATTTATTTATTTATATTGAATTTTCCATGCTCAGACATGGACAGCAGCAAGTCTTTTCAAGCCATCATGTACAAGTTGTTTTTTTGCGTCTCAGGGAGGGAAATGCAAACATTATAGAAATAAATTTGCAATGAAAAGGTTGACTGTACATCAAATTAAGGACTTACACTGTGGCAAATTAAATTACTGCTAGTGTGCATTAGAACTGGCGCAGAATTAATTTATTGATACATGTAAGTTGTTGGTTTTATGTCTTGGTAATGTTCTTAATTTATACAGTGTACAAACAATAACAACAACAACAACAACACGTGTGAGCATCATTACACACACACACACACTCAACACATATATATGAATATACTATACATTTTATATATATAAATATATATATATATGCTGAATATACCGAACTCCTTAAATAAATATGTTCATCAACCATCACACATTCTGCTCTCCACATCTGTTGTTTCCTGCATCCTGCTAATGGTGCTACATTGAACAGCTGGTTAATCATCATCATTGGGATTTAATGAAAAAAGGGACTTGCTTCACATTGGCTTGGATAGTTCCCGCAAGCTCTTTTAAGACACGTTCTGAGAAGCGCTGCTCCGTCCCCTCTGAGATTCATTAAACGTGACAGACTCGTCTTCTCCAGACACGAGGAACAAACCGAACGCTCACAGCTTAGTTCCCACAGGAAACCTGGCGAGGCAGAGCGGAGAACTCTTCAACGTTGAGCCGCCACCCCGCTCATGTCGCGGCGTGAAGGAGAGATCCTCTGTAAAAGGCTGCTGCTGACGGGAAGGGTAATAACCCACGCCACACTGTCCTCCATGAGAAAACATTATGAACATTATGCCCCTCCCCCCAGGTCATACTTTATGTTGTCTTAATCACCCAAATCTCAAGAGCTGAGCCCATCATCTCACCTGGCCAGCAAAGGGCGGCTCACAACAGGCAGGGAGACAAAAGTGAGGAAGAGGAAGGTGTGTAAAGAGGTATGTATTGACAACATGTGCTAATGAAACGCAAGGATGTGATCTCCCTACATTTATGAGAGACGGGAGGCTGGTATGGTGTTCAAACACAGGAAGAAAAACATGGGTTAGTACCTACAAAAACCTCCTCTACTTGATCGTTCACCCAGGGGACACAGTGGATAACATGTACGAAACAGTATACACAGGAACAACTGCCGAACTTTCCCTGAAAAAAGTTTCTGAAGTTGAACATTCTTCACAAAAATGGGAAAGGTATGGAATTGTAGTACAAAGGCATCATTAAAACTTGACATGTCCACCAACCAAAATAAACAGTTAACGTAAAGATGAGGTAAGTGGGGGTCTCTTTTCCATTTTGACAGGAGTATAAGGTTCATCGCACTCTCCTGTCCACCTCTCACAGAGGAGATTGCCACGGGAAAGATATTGTTTGCTGAAAACTTTCCCCCACATGCTCTCAAAGTTCCCATTCACGATCGCCTTCTTCCTGGGCACATTTATTTTCATTCAGTACCTCCTGTCCAGCTGCATGAGGTAGGTTTTAGTACGTACAGGCAAATCAATAGATGGCAGCAGGTAGCGTAAGGGATTACACCACGTATTTCAGCGCCTAAAACACTGCTGATTCAGTTCCCACAGTGGGTTTTCTGTCATACCCTTAAGCGAGATAGTGAAGAAGGGTCATTCCAGAAAAACAGTCCAGCTGTGTAAATACATAAAAGTTGTAAATTTGATTAAAAGCTCCATATGAGCAGTTAAATATATAAATATGAGACATAAAATGCCCAAAAATAAAAATAGGCATAAACTTTTAACAGTGTTGAGTCCTCCATGTTATCTGCTTAAAATAAATAGGTGTGAATAAACTGCAATGCAGTGGAGATGTTGAGCAGAGTTGCAGGCGAAGCCTTCTTATTAATACACGCTCTCAGATGAGATCAGAGGAACGCGCGCGAGGGAGAGACAGAACACGTCCCTTTTGTCATCACACACATTGCACCATAATTGGGTCCCGGAGGTCTCGGGCTGCCTGAATACCGTGAACGTTGGGTTGCGGCCCGTTATCCTCTCACACGCCCCTCCCAAACACACGCATCTCCCCCCTCGCTCGTACGCACACCCCTAGTTAACAGCAACCCCCACCGCCCACCCAGAAGGCTCGGCAGACGACGCTTCCTGACCTCCCCCAACAGCGACGACGGGCGAAGAACGCCAGCCCGCTCCGCCTGTGAAGCCCCCGCGTGTTTGCCTGCTGACAGCCGAGAGCTTCTCCGATACGCTCCGAGGCGCAAGGTGGGAGAAGCGTACGTGAACATAGCCCCGTAGAAACGCTTTATGAAGCCTTCATCCTTGGGCAAGAGCCTCCAGTCTTACCATACCGAAGGGCACAATTCAATAACTCCTGACAGCTTAAATGTTTTTTTTTCTAAGCTCACACAGCATCATTAAATAATACTTTTTATTATATATATATTTGTGTGTGTGTGTTGCAAAACACACCTTTACTGAAGGAGAAACAGAGAACTGACTGCTTTACCTCATGTAACTGGCAGCCCCCAGCCTGCCAGTTACACCACAGGAGCAGGTGCAGGCTGGCCTGCCATTGAGCAGCGCCCCACCTGTCCGGCTTTCCTCCCCACCTGGTCACCTCAAGGCTTGCACCTCACCTGCCCCTCAGTCAATTACAAAGTAGGGCACCACTGACACTGCCATGCTGACTAAAGGATGCATGTTTTCATACGACGAAGGTCTGTTCTGTCTCACCGTACTATTGTAGCAACTATAAAAACTACAAGAAACCGACACCTATCAGGCTGATTTAGCCACCTCTAGGGTGACGTTTATTTCTGCATTAATTATTGAGCTTGCAGTCGTTGGCTCTGCACAACAGGGCGGTTATTACTTTTCTAGAGCGCAAAAATACTTGTGTTTATAATTCAGGGGCAAGAAATAATTTTTTTTTTTTTGATTAAGCGTTTGCACCGCAAACTTCCCAGACAGCGTCTGTCTTCCCATCGAGTTGAGAACATGAGCGAATATGAGTAGCTGGTAATAAAAATGGAAATGCGCGTCTCGTCTCAGCTGCTGGCTGACGTTATCCAGCTGTGTCATTCCAGCTGATTATCTCTGTGGTACACGCCATTGTCCAGCGAGTATTCCGCTAGGCTGGAAAATAAAGCCACGCTGCTTTTGATTGCCTTTGAAATGGAGAATTAATTCAGGCAAGCCTGCCTTGTTTGGATTTTTAAAGGCCGCGCCAAGAACGCTTAGGAGATGCTTAGACCCTCGCCTAATGATGCAGGAAAAATTAAAAGAAACTCGTGGGCCCAGAACCAAATTATTTCGGCAACCCAGCAGCTTTGCTCGGGAGCTTTTATCTGTTGACGATGCGCTCAAGATTGCCACCTTTGGCAATAGGAGATACGGCGCCGCTGGAGTCGTTACAATATCACGGTTCATTTGACTGTCTTAAGAGGCTCTTAATGCACAAGGACTACATAGTGGAGTGATGTGGCTCTGTCAGCAGTGCAGTGGCGTATTAAATCAGCCCTTTTCCCGGATAATCGTAAGATTTCCACACAACAGCGTTCGCATGTAATGCGATGCCCTTTGCAAGCACTGAATTATCACTCCGGATTTTTCGAATGTAACCGAGCAGTGTAGTACAGACATTAAAAATCCCCATACTAACTGTGGTTTTTTTTTCATGTTTACCATTAACAGTTATTGGAGATTGCTTATATTTTTGTGGTAAAAATAAATAAATAAAACCCCGAAAGAAAGAATAGCCACTAGGTACTGTAAATCTATGGAACTGGAAGAATATCAGAATAGAAATGCAGGGGTCCTATCAGTGTTCAGTGGACCTCGAGGTTACATGTACATCTGCAATGGGCTAAAAAATGGAAAGTTCTGTGCAAGTCAGGCAACAATAATCAATCAAACAAATTTCACACAATACATCAAAAGCACAAAAGTGAAGTATTTTAGGGCAAAATAAACACTGAACGGATCACTAACCCTATAAGCCTGTCACAGGAAATAGCTTGAGAAAAACAAAACAAAAGAATAAGAAATATAAAAAAAAAAAAACAAGACACGGTCAAAATGTCATCGGCTGAACAGCTTAGAGAGTTTCAGTGGCTTTAGTTGTGATATTTATCCTGAAGGTCTAGGCTGGGGGAAAAAAAATCTGTAATTTCACGCTATCTTCAGGGGAAATTTGATTCCTGTGCACTGACAGTCTGATAAATAGCAGGAGAGTCACCAATATCCACCCCAGGCTGAAAACCAGAAAAGGACAGAAGTCCAGTTTACACATTACACACGTCACACATGCACAACACAACCCGTACACACACCTCCACAATGTATGCAGAACACACTTTCATTCTGCGTGTTATATGCATTCAGTACACACACTCCGTGCTGACTTGATTATTAGATTTTGTGTAAAATATTTAGCTGCATGTAGTAGCAAAGCTTGCATTTTTACAAACTCATACCATGCATTAAAGAAATTCAGAACAAATCAGTGACGTAACTGATGAATGAGGCATTTTCAGGTCAAATAATAAGAAGAAGCATTCTAGCCTAAGTGATCAATAACCCACCCTTGGCCCCGAATGTAGGCAGCAAATTGAGAAATAACCCGGACTTGTAACCAGAAGGGTTTGCATCCCCGCAGGTGGCCTACCCTTGTGCCCTTCAGGAAGGTACTTGATATCCAGCTCTATAAACAGCCAGTAATGCCAGCGGCTGTGGATTAAAATGTCTTCCAACGGAACACCACATTGCAGCAGCGGCAACAGAAGGAGAAACACGAGGAATCACGTGACCGACAGCAGTACGGGGCTGTTCTCTCCAGGGAACAACGACAGAGCTTTAACGTAGTGAGTTTCTCTTCCTACGCAGCGGTATTGATACCATTGAACAAAGACACTTTCTCACCAGCCGCAGCTCACAAACACATTCAACTGTACAGTCCGGCCTTCGGTACTGCCGAGAAAACAGCTGCTGTGCGAACTGATAAGGATGAATTATACGCAGTTTTCTCTGCTGCCAACATTTATTTAACAGAGATTTCTATGAATACCAATTAGCACCAGATCCTCTTCAAAATCACACACTCCTCTGCCGAAACTTGTGTTTCTTGTACTGCACACTGTGTGCGTTTAATGATACCTTACATACTGTTGGCATGTAACTTTTGCCATTAATAATAACTTCAGTGCGCTGTCTGGTCACAGTCGAACCCATAATTGCACCATCAACATTGGTTTTAAGTACAGCTTCTAAACCAAATTTTGACTCGTGAATGACAGTCGTCACAAGCTATCTTAACTGAGTTAAATCAACGACAAGTAAGTTTTAATATTAGAAACGGTAACAAATGTCGCTTTAAAGTGCAATACACACACACACACACACACACACACACACACACACACACATACACACACACACTCAATTGTCTTGTTTATTCTAATTAAACTCATTTATTTGTAACAACTGTCAGTTCCGATTACGTTTTCACACACTTTTTTCAGTCAGTTCCTCAGACCGTGAATAAAAGGTTTAGGATCAACACAGTCTTTAACAATATTTAAAGATTATGCTGCATTGGCGTTTACAAAGTCGAAAAATATTGGTCACTGGCCCTTACGTGAACCCCTTCCCCAAAGCTGTAAATTAGGCGTAAAGATGACAAGATAAGTGTAAAGTAAGCCATACCTAGGAATATCCCATTAATGTCATTTTAAAAATGAAATCATCGCACATGCCCAACCAAATGGGTCTTGAAGGAAATTAACTCTGAGAGTACAACCAACTATACATAGTTTTTCTTTATAAATGGCCACAAAATAATCAATATTTATAAATACTAATTAATTCCACTACATTCACTGAAACAGTAATCAGTCGGCAGTATTGGACATAGATACAATATTGCCCTTAAAATCACTTTGCTAACATTTTTACTCAAAGTGTTTTTCAAATTACTCGAATGCAGGATAACTCACGAGAGAAATTACAGGAGTGATATTGAGTACATGGCCATGTGGTCTCCAGTAACAAACACTGCCAGTAGGCTGGGTCACTCTGAAGAGATCAGTGAGTCTCACCATGGCACTGCCATAGGATACCACCTTAGGATGCCACCTTAGGATGCCACCTTGGCCATACATGACATGCTAAAGCTGTCAGTCAGCTGTAAATGTGACAGTCCAGCCACATGAACAGGGCTGGGAACCAGGTCTTCTTAACCAACATCTGTGCCCAACCTCACACTGACTCCTTTGGCTGAATGGGCACAAATTCCCACAGACACAATCCATAACTTTGAGGAAAGCCTTCCCAGAAGACTGAAGGCTGTTATAGCCACAAAGGGGCAAAGGGGAGGGCGTACTCCCTATTCATTCATATGGTTTTGGAAGGGGACGTTCAGCAAAGTCATGTGGTATTGACAGTCAAGTGTCCAAACACTTTTGGCTATGTAGTGTAAGTTTAGAAATGTTTTTGTCCCAAAAAGACTTGACAGTTTTATAAAACCCAATCTTCAGTATACAGTTATAACAATTATAATCATTTTTTATGGCATTATTTTTTGTCATAGTGTCTCGCTAATCACTGACAAACAAAAATGCTTTGAAATAAATATGTAACTGGAAATTTAAAAATGAATAATGTTATGAACTGCTAACACTTGCTTATAACAGTTTATCATGCGGCTACAGATTATTACAAATTTAGTGTTCCTGAAGAAAAACCGAACACGGTCTGTCACTATTTTCTCCGGCAACAGCTGTGGTTTGAGGAGAGTGCACATTTTACTGCTGGAATTAAATGTATTTTTTTAAAGATTCAGATGGAGACGCCTTTGCTGTCTTTTGGCCAGCTGTACAGCAACTAATGTGGAAACGGTGTGTTTTTGTTCTGTATGTTTGAAATGGGCTGCTGTGGTCCTTACCACCCTGGTAAGGGCGGGTGGGGGCACAGTGACATGGTATTTATAATAGCTCGGTTTGGGGGGGAGTCTGCTTCCATGAAATTATTTAACCAAGAAAATGTTATTTCCTGCATTTTGATGCATGTCCTCATGTTGTGTAGCAGATCTCTGGTAAATATATTGGGTTACAATGAGAAAACAGGAGGCAGATGGGGCATTACTGCACCCTCTGTGTTTCTCTTAATGTCGTTGTCAAACTTAAAAACTAAATCTTTGTTAGAAACAAATATGGCAAAAAGCACCATCGAAAAAATGAATAACAACGTGCCAAATGTTTGCTCCAATGACTTGCGTCAGTCTGAGCAATTTCTGCTCAGGAAGACTTTGTGATTTACTAATCATGACTTGACAAAGACATTCAGTATATCAAACCTGTTCAAAGAAGTCATCATTCTGCCTGGTGACTCAGTATTTATGACAGTCATAATTATTCATAAAACTGTTCACAATAAGGAAGGGGGAGTGTGTTAGAGAGTAAAGGTTGTTCAACCTTTTGTATACCTTTTGTATAGGGGAACCACAGGCTGCTTTGTTGTGGCAGTATGAACTGGATAACCTTATGTTTCTGTGCTTACTGAACACTGGGAAGGACATCTCACTGGAATGATCTTGTGATGAACCATCCATCAAATGTCCTGTATAGATTTTAAGAGGTGGAAGGGCAAATGTTTTTTTGTTGTTGAGGACTGGTTGGCAACAAACTGTCCTGCACCCCCACCCCACGCAATGCACCGTATGCAGCCGTGACATATGGCACGAGGGTGGCGTGTGCATTCGTAGGCCGAGGCTCATTTGTACACAGTCACACAGGGTTTCTGTGCAAACCATGCTGCGGGGGCAGGGGTATGAGTGTGGTCGACGTTTTGGGGAGGGGTGCGGTTGGCAGGCGTTTTCCAGGCCACAGATGCCTCCATTTAAGCCCGGGTGCTTGGAGACGTCAAGTCTCACGCCGTCACGGATCAAAGTGCCTCTGAACCCAAGCCCAAGGAGATAATCGCTCGGCCGCCGAGACCGACCACGTTACAAACGACTTTTAATTCATTCCAAGAAGCCCTGCAGGATTCGCCTGGGTTGGAAAAAAAAAAAGCTTTTGCTTATTTATTTATTTTTTACACCCGTTTAGCAATGATGTGAAAAAGGCCACATAAAGAGAAAACAGGAAATCCTGTCGTCAGATTCAGTGTGAGAGAGGAAACGTTTATTAGCTGGGTGTGTGTGTGTGTGTGTGTGTGTGTGTGTGTGTGTGTGTGTGAGAGAGAAAGAGGGAGTCTGCAAGTTCTGTATTTGAGAAGCTAAACGCATAAAGTCTTTAAATACAAAAAACTTTTTCTTCCATTGGCATTTGCTGTGTCCACTCAGGTGCTTTTTAAAGTTTTTTTGAGCTGATTACATTCCATGGTGACCATTTGATTTTTCTAGTCAGTATTCAACATCTTGTTGTTGGCATGGCTGAAATGTTCCCGTGAGTTTTGAAGCCCTCATGAGCGTCTCTGTGTATTTGTGTCTGCTCCATTAATGACAGTGGGTGCGTGTGTCGTCTTGGTAACAGCCTGGTTTGCCATGTAATGTACACCTCACCATGTGTACTCTGTTTGGATCAACATCACAGCCCTGACAGGACCACTGGACACTGATGATGGATAAGTCAGTGCATAGATAAGTGGATGCTATTAGCTTGCTTGAAGTTTCCCACATTAGCACCTAGCTTAGCTGTCTACTGTCTTTATTGCTGCCAGGTGTGAGCGCTGGTATTGCTAATGCTATCAGTAATTCAACAACAACAGTTACGGACAAAATTTCCAAGCAGACTTTATGTTCTCAGTGTGGTGTAAATTGTATAAAACACAAACAGTGCCATCAATGCCATCTGCATGAGCGGTTAAGTAAATTGTAGTCTGTTGCCTGTTACAGCCCAGCTTTTGTGGGACACCCCAGTGGCACATAAAACCTCACTGTGATATTAGAAATCACTTTGCTTGCAGTACGTTGGGTGGGACTGATGGAGCTTTCTGTGCTCTAAGGGTGAATGAGGAAGTTGAGATGATTGTGCTGGTACTTTCAGTCCTTCTTAGTTCTTCACAAATTGACGTTTGGGAAGGGATTAACTTCTGTATGAGAAAATGAAGCTGCTCCTCTAACTGCAGCATTGACAAACAGTCTGCAGTTAGTCCTTGATTTGTCAATTAATGTTTTAAATCAGTTCCCTGGACTGTACCTACACCCCCCCCGACACACACACATTTCTGAATGAAAGGTTGGTGGGAAAAACATCCCGAGGTCATAACTGTCACGTGACACCCATATTTCACAAATGCAGAGTACAGGGGTAACGCGTAAGTGCGTCTGCTCTGGATAGGAAATAGAACTCTAATAATATATTTTGAGATGATTAATTTAGTGAGCAGCAGGGATGTCCTCTGTCACCTTTGGATGAACAAGCAATGATGGTGAAGTGAATGAGACCAGACATTAAAGGATGTAAAGGGTGGCTGATAAACATGACATTCTCACACTCACCCCCTGGAACCAGGGTGAAGAGAAGCACAGTCTTTTGTGTCAGTGTGGGCAATGCCACAGCTCAGTCATTTCATACATTATTTCCTAAAGGAAAATGTCAGTGTTAGTTCAGATGACTGGCGGGAAGTAACGAGAGAATAGCAACAGGGGTAGGGTAAGCTAGAGTGGCACCATTTGGCACGGGGCTAGAAATCTGTTGGCATCATTTTCCTAAGTGCACTTTTGTGTCATTATGGCAGTTGTAGGTCTGGGGGACTTTGATGAAACCTTTTGGCGAACCTGTTCATCAGTGCATTTTCAGCTCACATCTTCAGCATGGTCGACATCCTGCTTATGTGGGCCATCGGTGACCCTGGGACAAGAGCTGAGGTGTCTTTGCTGCTGATGCAACAACTCGGTACCAGTCGGCGGTCTGATGCCAGCCTCCTGGCATCAGTCCAGGTCAAAAGACAGTTGAGTATCAGTTTGTGGCATGTGCTCTACAGCTGACAGCACAGGACCCATCTTTCTCAAGCAGGATGACAAGCAGTCACCAGTGCAGGGGCCATGGCTGCAGCCCCCACCCAAAGCCCCCACCATGGCTGCAATGGTGCTGATGGGATGGGAAAACAAGTCATCACACATCGCATCTCTCCCGATTAACTGGTCTCATTACCCAGAGCAACAAGCATCGCAGAGGTGCCAGGTTCATTCCTGCACGCTCAGTATGAGCACAAGACTCGGCAGTTTTATGTCCCCTTTCTGTTCCCTTCTGAAAGATTACACTTTGGAAGCTAATTGTGGTTGGCAGTTCTTAAGATGATGTTTTGAGAGGTTGCGTTTCTAACTGAATTACAAAACATCCTCTCAACAGTAAAAGCTGGAAACTGCTTTAAATCACTTTATGCCTCAATGGTAAAATCATTGTGCACCAGTTTCACTTATCAGTCCAAATGGTTTAAATAATTTGTAATAAACGTCCCAGCTGTAGTTTCCCAAAGTCTTTACTGTGTGCAGACATAAATCTATACACTTAGGAACCATATAGAAACACCTACTGTAATTGTCCAAATGCATGTCTTTGGTGGAAAACTGGAGTCAAAAACAGAGCAGGTAAGCCCTCCACATACTGGAACGGAGCAGGTAAGCCGTCCACATACTGGAACGGAGCAGGTAAGCCCTCCACATACTGGAACGGAGCAGGTAAGCCCTCCGCATACTGGAACGCAGCAGGTAAGCTGTCCGCATACTGGAACGGAGCAGGTAAGCC
>JABJVR010015468.1:24914-41927 GCA_025773905.1 Chitala chitala | reverse complement strand
GGCGCTCCCTGTGTGCAAACACAGCACAGCGAAGTTAGGCTCTCCCTGTGTGCAAACACAGCACAGCGAAGTTAGGCTCTCCCTGTGTGCAAACACAGCACAGCGAAGTTAGGCTCTCCCTGTGTGCAAACACAGCACAGCGAAGTTAGGCGCTCCCTGTGTGCAAACACAGCGGTGCCTGCAGGCAGGTGTGTTCAGCATGTCCTGGCAAGACCTGATTGGGGGCCTTATCCGCTGCTTAATCCCCATGCATGGTGCAGCACATTACGACTCGCCGTTGGGCACTGGCTGCGTGACTTGGCGCGGCCCTTCTACTTGGTATCTGTGCCAGCCTCAGCACCCCCACGGGGGGAGGGTGTTGGTCTCGGCTTTCGGCTCGTTATTCACAGCGAAGGACTCAACACGCATATGACAGGCACGACAGACAGCCTGCGGTGACGGTAACTTTATCAAATATTATTACAGTGTAAACAGACCAATAAACACTCACTACATTTATTGGCATCAAAACTTAGAGACACCAGAATTTAGCTGAACTTACATCCTGCCCCTGCACTCATCAGAAAGTGCGTTTCACCCAAACACTTCCAGAAGCCTGCTGGTTCCAGTCTTGTGTAGTGGATCTTCACTGTCCCTGTGCTTCAGACCTGTCCATTTACAGCCCACACAACAGATGCACAGAATTAGTGGCCCTCCTGAAAACACAGCCAGCTAAGTCATGTCCCATGGGCTGCCGCAGTGAGCACGTTAAGTACAGGCAGCAGTGTGTCACGTGTGTAACGCCATCCCGCGCACGCCACACCCTCCTTTCGCTCGCCACGTAAGCCCTTGAACACGGGTATGCAATTATGCAACTCTTACTGAATTAGCCATCTTTTGTAGCTACAAATTTTTTTTTCTTTGCACCCCTCGCAACCAAGGAGCACAGACTTGAGTCGACAGGTGCTGTCAGGGTTGCTCCTGATTGGCGGTGGGAGAAAATGTCAGGCAGGCAGGAGGAGCCGTGTGGCGGTGTTTACAGAAAAATGATGCCCAGTGTGTCACCGTGAGGATGGGGAAAGACGCTGGTTGAGAACCAGTGCCACAAGGGACTCTATCACGCCACCAGCATTCGCAACCCACTAAGACAATCTGTCATCGGCTGCCACGATGCCGGTGAGTCATCTCGCTGTACGTGGGCTCTGCGTGCAAACGACAGCCACCAGCCATGCACACCCATCAAGCTCCTGGAGCTGCTGCAGTGAGACCCAACTCAATTAGGGCCCGCTGGTTCTGAGGCGCCCGGTTTTATTACTCTTCGCCTCAAAGCGCTGCAACTTCTACGGGAGGGGTATGTAAAGTCCGCCATTTTGCTTTGCATTAATGAGAACAGATTTGCACAAAGAGTGAAGGGAACCCACCAGTTGGTTAAAGACGGAGAGTGAATGCAGCGTAATTGCTAAATAGCTTCGTGTTGGTGTCACTGAGTCGACAACACGGTCCCCTGTGCACAACAGAGAATAATAAGACTGGGAACTAGGGGATGAGGAAGTAGAGGACAAGAACAAAGGGAAGGGTGAAGAGAGCATGGAAGGAATGTACAGGAAGAAGGAGAAGATTGTTTTTGTTTTTCTTAACCATTGCATTGGACATTATCTGTGTTTGTTGTGCTACTGCTCAGCTAACAAGGAAGAATTTCTGGTAACGAAGCAGAGGCATATCCTCCTTTATTCTCCTAGTTAAATATTTTGACCAGGAGCTTCCATGTCATCCTTGACCATGTGACCTGTGAAGTACTCAGGAATGCTGCAGGGCTCAGTGTCACGTGAAGGTCAAATCTTGCTTTCCAAATCCAGTCCCATCCTAGTGGCCAGCTCTTATGCAGCTATTCAACGTTAGCATGAAGTAAAGTCACACCGCGTCTTGAGGATGAGACCGATTTCACAGGAAATGCGATTTATGTAACTTGAGTATTTAAATTCAGCTGTTATTCAAGGTGGAGAAAACTGCCACACCGCACATCACCGAAGCTTGAGGGAATGTTGCTTGTTTATTTAAAGACTGTGCCACGCCCTTTCAGCAGATGTTCAGAATAGAAACCTGCACGAAAACGATTAAAAAAAATTTCATATGGGATTAAAAGAGCATACACTGTTGTTGGTAACTGGCACTTCTGATTGTTTTGAAGAAGTGTTTGTTTTAAGATGAAATATCATGGAAAAGGCCTCATGCACAGTGACTGAGACACGGGCACAGCACTCCCTCCCCTTTCCAAACATCCGCATCCCTGCTGAGAAAATTTATGCAGCTTTTCTCAAACCTTGGAGGGGAAAACTAATGCGAATTCAAAAATTTGGGAAATGGTCAGAGGGGTATTGATTCACTGTTTTTCCAGAATGTTCCTGACAGGCTTCTTGAAAGCTTATTATCTTGTTGAGGGATGGGCCGGAATGGCTTGAAGCAAGTACGGGGTTCTCTTCTGTCAGTGTCAGAGGAGGGCCAGGCAGGTTAAGTGACCCTGGGAGCTAAGAGCCAGACACAAAGCAATGCCGAATTCCCCTGCTCACCTGGTAAGCCCGGCTCCTTATCAGCCCTTCTGCTGGAGTGATAGGTGCGTAACTCTGTGAGATAAGAAGTGGATAACAACAGGATGTCCTCTGAGCTCACTCCAAACGCTCTGATTTATCTGGCCGCAGTGCGCAGGACTAAACGTCCCACTGTGGGCCTCTCAGACTGAGCTTTCCTGCTGTCTCGACCAACAAACCCTTGATGGAGAGAGCTGTTTGGGGAGCGTGCTGCCGCCATTAGCAAGTGCTTGTAAGGTTTACATCATACACGTCCTTTTATTTGTTCCCAAGAAATGCCAGTTTAATACTCCTGATTTCATACTTGTCTGTTCATCTAGCTTGTGCATCTTTTGATTCTATTATTACCGTTAATTAACAGTCAATATTTAAAACCAATAAGAGGTTACATTACAACAAAAGATGTGTGTTTGTTGCAGGAGAAAACCGGCTGATTCTTTATGTGGAACAATTTCACCACTATGACTTCAGTAAGGAAAATAATTCACAAGCAATGAAGACCAGGACCAGGCCTGCGTCTCTGCAGTAAGATGGACTTTGAGATGGGGGGGCGTTCAGTAAGCTCCATGACATCATTACTCCTCAGGTGAATCTGACACCATTCTTAAGCTTTAACCACTTTAAACCATACCCCACTTACCGCCTGTGTCCACCGTAGCCCTCCCAGGACACGCTGTTAGGCTTTCTCCCAGGCTGATGTAACTGTGATGGACTGTGTGAAAACAGCCGTTAACTTTATATAGTTAACGGAGCAGCACAAACAGAAAGACAAGCGAAAACAAGTCTGTGTTCCTGCAAAACGTCTTTTTGAGTCTTTGGAATTTCCGCGTTCTGCTTTGGGCAAAACATGTAGTTTGTGCAGCATAAGGTGTGAGAGATTACACCTGACACGGTGGCTGATCACCATTACCTTGTATTTGTTTTTCTATAACAAACGTTTTATGACACTTCCCAGTCTGTTAGCAATTAAGCGGCTGCTGCACTGCAACTCGGCGCCGCTGTGAGAGGGAAACAGGGCCGGACTGCTGCGAGCCTCCTCATGCCAGCGCAGAACCTGGCAAGCAGGCTTTATTTTTGTTATTTCACAGCAAAGTGGGTTAGGGGCGACTGCGAACACCTGTCAGCAGCTGTCACCTGGGCAGAGAGCTGCTTCCTGTTGACACACCTGTGAAAGCTGCAGAGCTGAGACCCCCCCAGCCCCCACCCTGATGTTCACCGGTCCTGTCCATTCCCACGCTCCCTGCGGCTGCCTTGTCAGATGTCAGCTACAATGACTCTCAGCCAAGTGAGACTCCCCCCCTGCACACACATGCACACAAGACCCCCCTGCTTCATGACAGTGCGCTGACATGAGACTCCGCCCCCCCTGCACACACATGCACACGTGTCCCCCCGCTCCATGATAGCATGCTGACATGACAATGCCATGCAGCTCCTCATCACAGGGAACCGGGACGGATCGTAACTGAAGCAGACGCTCACAGACGGAGGTGTGGGGGTGTGAATAAGAAATGAGGGAAGGTAAAATGCGTCATTAATGCATTCAGAGGAATCACTCTGCGTTCATCTGCTACTCATCATCCCATAATATCCACTTTCTCTCTGTACCAGCATGTTTAAATTCATAATGCATTTTACATAAATAAAAAAAAACTGCCAAATCCACGTGACTGATATAAGCTTCAGTGTTTGGGCCTGCTCTGACTCTGTATGCAGAAATACAGATCGATTGGAAGACACTCATGATTTGACCTGTGCATTCAGCACAGGACACCCCCTCCCCACCCCTTAACCACAAGTGTACCCCTTCTCTGTATCGGAACTCGCTGGACGCAAACCCCTTCATGCACGCAGCAGCAACTGAGGTAGCCATCAATAATGAACGCGAGGTTTCGTTTTTCGTTGTGGCTTACACAGAAATGGAATAGGCGTTGTAAGTCATGTCAGAAAGTTATACTCGCCTCAAATTGCTATTGATTTCAGATTGAGCCCGATTTACTTTTAGCTGGCTGCCCAACTTAGCTGGTCTGGATGGGGTTTGGCATAGCCTGTCCCGGATGTGTTCCCACGTGGGGGAAAAGGTGACTGAGGTGCACGACTTATTATCCCGTTCCAGCACTCGTTCAATTCATGAAAGTCGTAGTCCGGAAGGAAATTTATAGCAGGTATCTTATGTATGTAAAAATATTCAGCCAGGAGCCTAATGAAAGCAGACACCTTCCTGTCATGTGCCAAGCAGGAGCCAGTCACCTGCGTGCTCCTCATAATGCGGTGATGGAGTCTCTTAGCCCATTAGACTGGGAAGAACGACCCCTGGGTTTTGGCAGCATCATTCAAGGGGACAGCAAGGCAAACAGGAGGAGCTAGAAGGCCCCTCATTTAGAGGGGATATCTGGAGCTCAACATACAGCCTGAGGCTCCATTCTACCGACCAGAGAGCCAACCGGGAGCACCGGCACTGATGAGTGGGGACACCTGTCAATCATCTGCCCACAAAGAACAAGGATGTCTCAGATGGGGAAGGAGGAGGGGGTGGGTTCTGTTTATAAACTGTCCCGGTCTATGTGATGGCTTTACCATTGATCAGCTTTGGCACTGATGACAGCTGATCCCATCAAAAACAAGATGCAGGACCAGAAAATATTGCCTTGTTCTTGGAATGCATGTAATAAAAAAAGAGGCAACAGAGGCATGCCTCCTCAACGCCATCTACACAGTAACTTTGCCGAACGCGCTTAACAGTACGGTGTGCTGCCATGCTAAATAAGGGCTCTGCTCAGCCAGCGGGGACCAGTGTCCTCTCAAAATTTCTGACAGGTTTTCAATGACGCCTGTCCCTCAAGGAGCCAGGAGACACGCTTCAGGGTTACAAGATGTCCACCTTGGTGGAAAACATCCAGGCATCATAAAATCCACCCTTTAGCAGGATACCTACAAGCGGAAAGTGACGTGAGAGTGTGTGTGTGGCTGGGACCTCAGGACACTTATGTAAGTGAGGGATGTGTGTGCTAATGATAGCTGTATCACTTTGAAATAGAGACAGATTCTCTCACTTACCAGCAAAGGAGTGTCACAGAGCTCTTTGATTCTGCAGAATCAATCTCAGGCCTTTTCTCACCCCCCTTTTCCCTTATTACTTCCTGGGCCTCATGAGACTTACCCATCAGGCTCTCCTAAAAAAATCCTCTCTCTTCTCTTTTTAACTCTCTTATTCTTCCCATCTATCTGTTTAATTTTTACATGATGAGAGTTCCCACCCCTCACTTGCCTGTCCTTCCAGTCTGAAGGACAAACAAATTTATTCCATGCGTCTTTGCTTTTCTTTCTTCATCTTCTCTTGCCACCCCCACCCCCTCGCCCTAGATGTTCAGGCCGGTTTCTAATCCTTCAGGTCGTAATGAGGGTCGGTCTTTGGAACAGCAGCTGTAGTTTGACAGGACTGGGTGCCGGCTCAGTATCTAATCCTGCTGCAGAGCGCATGTTGTTGGTCGCGTGGGTGTGGTCGTATAGGCAGACTGCAAATACACTGAACGTGGTAAAAAAAAAAGATTATGCATTCATTTATGTGTAAAATAACAGGAGTATTTTCCCAATTCTGACCAAAATCATTATTTTGCTTAGTGAACAAGACTGTGAAACGTGGTTCCCGCTGGCAATTTCGCACATAGTTTACCTTCAATGTTCAACTAATTACTGCCATACCGAAACGCTCATGGACTTAATAAAGACCTCAGGAGCAAAAATGTTTCATTTTATATGGATATATGCAATTCAGCAGAGTAAAAGGCTTTTGTGATTTTGATGTATTAACCCTTATGCAAAACACTAGCAGGATGGTCAGATATGTGTGTGTCTGGGGGGAGCTTGGTTCAATCACTTAGTCTCTTCTCCATCTCTTCTGCCTCTTCCCTCTCTTCTCCATCCCTCCTCCATCTCTCCTGCCTCTTCCCTCTCTTCTCCATCCCCTCCCCATCTCTCCTGCCTCTTCTCTCCCTTCTCCATCTTTCCTGCCTCTTCCCTCTCTTCTCCATCCCCTCCCCATCTCTCCTGCCTCTTCCCTCTCTTCTCTATCCCCTCCCCATCTTTCCTGCCTCTTCTCTCCCTTCTCCATCTTTCCTGCCTCTTCCCTGTCTTTTCTATCCCTTCTCCATCTCTCCTGCCTCTTCCACCTGCTTTCTTATTCCCCTTTTGTTTGCAGCATCTGTGTAGGTGTTACACTACAGGTCTGCTCTCGGGTTGCCTGAACTGTGTAATTAGTAGGCAGGAGACTTCATCGCTTTTCAGAAAAAAGATAAAGCTACACCAAGATTCCCCTCCCGCCCCAGTTAGAGGCTGCACAGTGAGAGAATCGGCTGCAGCATACCAGAAGAACCAGTAAAACCAATACATGGTGTATGCTAGTATAAGGATTGAACTGTCATTGACATAGTGTACACGTTACCTTAGTGCACTGGACACCAGTGGTACCTAAACTGTCACTGACACACTGTATGTGTGACCTTGGTAACGGCATCGAACACCTTCGCTACCTGAACTGACACTGATGGACATGTGACCTTACCGATTGTGACGGAGACCAGTGCAACACGACCCGCTCCCACAGTGCTCATGGTAACACTATACGCACTCGGCACTTTTTACAGAGTCCAGTGAAGGGTGGTTTTGATGAGAGAAAGCAGTTAAAGTACAAAGCATTTCACCTCAACCCCCCTGACTTTTTCCCTTTAAAAAATCCCCTGATAACATGGCAGCAATAAAAATGAGTTATAATGTTTAAATATTCAACAGGATAATGGCTTTGATGCATACCTTTCAAGATAAAACTTTGTTGAACACTATGAAACCCATTTTAAAGCTCACAGGCAGGAGATAATTGCCCTTATCGTATAAATAAATAAATAAACTTAGTAATAAAGTTGGTTCCTCGCATGAGGAGAATGAGGGTTACTTCATAAGGGGGCGACTCCTATTGCTTTAATTGTGTTATTGGACAATATATATTGTTTCACTCTATGAGCTGGAAAGGTGTAATGTGTTTTTAAAAAAGATGCCGTGCTGTAATGTTCAGAGAAAAGCACTCTTCAGACAAACATCTGGCTGAATGTACATTAAAGCACGTGTACGTAAAATCAAGCGGTGTGATTTCAATCTAAAAAAAACACTGTGCAACATAACTGTTCTTCATCGCTGTAAGTGCGCTGAAGTTAAATAAATGACTGCTAATATGGATAATTGAAATTAATTCAACACAACACTGTGCCTTTTGTTTAATGCACTTGGGGAACGAGTTACGTTGACATAAACATTCCTTTTCATTTTCATTATTCATCATTTGCATTAGCAAGAAAGCAAGAGCTGGTCGTGTAGTGAGAGGTTCAGCATAGCAAACTCCCAGTGCCAGCAGCTCACTGACTGCTTATATGTCTCAGGACAGGGTGGTGTCATGTGTTTCAGTTACAGTGCACATTCACAACCTGGCATAAATTCCCTCATTTTATAAGAAGACGTACATATGGTCCCCAAGTTACGATGGTTTGACTTACAATTTTTAGATCTTACGATGACAATATTGTAAAGATATTATAAGTTTCATGCGCCAGTGTATGTGGTACGATACGCCTCACTCCAGTGATTCCCCAGCGCTGAGAGGTCATCAGGTGTACCGTGGGAAATTATCCAGTCCAATTATCCAATTATCATCATATTTCATTATATATACTTTTTGTGACATCTTTGTTTGGTCGTGTGCCGTGGGATTTTTGTAATGTAAAATATGTGCCGTGGCTCAAGAAAGGCTGGGAAACACTGCCTGGTCCCGATCAATGGAGTTCCGTTGTATTCATATTAGAGCGCATATTTATTTTGTTTCGACTTACAATATTTTCAAGTTATGATGGGGTCATCGGAATGCATCTCCACCATAAGTTGGGGTCATTGGAATTTGGGTAATTTCTAAGCCAGGAACTTGAAAGGGCTTTCCTGTTGACATGACCATAACGCTGGCCTATTGTACATGTACTTCCTTAGTCAGAAGATCCTCTTAGGTAGTAATTTAATGCCACATAATTCAGCATCTCTTGTAGTGTGAGTTTGTCACTGAGGGGGAGGAAGCAGGAGCAGACCTCTCTCACAGCGTATTGCCTTTTCTCCTTCCCTTTGCAAACCACATTTAAAAACGTGCTTAACTGCTGACACCCTGGAAACAATAGTCACAGAGCAGCTCCTGCTCTTTAAACTGTCACATGTCTGTTCTCATTTCTTTAGCTTCTTAGCCAGCAGGTTTCAAACCAGAGCAGACAGGTTTTGAACCAGGGTGGTGCAGCACATGGGAGGATTAGCCCACTGAGCCGACGACTGTTTTATTGATGGGCTTTTATTTTATTTTTTTTTTAACAATTCTACCTTTTATAATTTGTGTAACTCTTCTTAGGCCAAGGACAGTCCTGTATGCATTTCACTGCATGTCATACTGTGTACGGTTATGTATGTCCATCCATCCATCCATTATCTTAACTGCTTATTCCTGGTGAGGGTCGCGGGGAAGCCTGGAGCCCATCCCAGAGCACACAGGGCGCAGGGCAGGGGACACCCAGGGCGGGGCGCCAACCCACCACAGGGTTATGTATGTGACAAATTAAATTTTAATTTGAATTTGGGGCATAACACATTACTTCTCTTCCTCACTTCCTCTGCTGCCCTATGTTCTCAGTCCTCCCTTAAGATCTTTGAGACAGCTAAGGAGGGAGCGTCTAAGCATGGCAGTGTATGGCCACAACAGCAGACAAACCATGACAGAGAATCTGTGTGTGTGTGTGTGTGTGTGTGTGCGCGCGCGCACACGTGTGTGTCTGCGTCCATTCCTGTGGGTGCGCATGCCCCCAGGGAGGGGTGGCTTACAACTCACACTGAAGAAGCATGAAGAAGCAGACCATAAACCAAATTCAAGAACAACCAAACAGAAGAAAATGCACCGAGGTCCTTGATGTTTAATTTGAAAAGACAACATGCACTGCATGTAAACCATTCGCTCAGCACACTCTCCTTTTATTGTCATTGCACACATATACATGTTACATACATGTCACAATGAAATTAGTCCCGGGGGGAGCGGTGGGCAGCCCCACGCAGCGCCCAGGGAGTTAGCCCCAAGGGTCTTGCTCAAGGACACACCTGGCAGCTGGTGGTGATTCAAACTTGGAGGTGTCCGCATCCCAGCCTGATGCTCTACCCATTGAGCCACCAGGCAAAAATGTCGCCCCCTGGAGTCAAGGCAAGAGACCAATTACTATCCCGAACTAGAGACTGATACTTAATTTGGTACAGTTATCCTCATTCCTGGTACGTTGTGCAGGTTCTGAAAATGCTGGGTTCCTGCCTGCAAAAAGTCAAGGCCCAGAATAATGAACGGCGACAAGGCAAGCTGAAGAAGCAACAGAGCTTGACGGTGGGGAAACTTTCACTCTGTCTGTGCTCAGTCCACACGGGCGGAAAGGAAGAAGAAGAACACCCCGCGTCACATTACATGGAGTAAGTGAAAAATTCCAAAACCATTTCTTGAACCCCATTCAGCCTGTCATTATGGCAAAGAAGGATCGATATCAACAAGCCAGACGCTGCTGAGACAAGCTTTGCTGGAACGGATACTGAAATGGGAAAACAGTGACAAAAACACCGTAACTGAGAATGGTAATTAACATCATGCAGGCGCTGCAAAAACAACGTTTGGGTTTGATTAAACAAATGCAGGTGTGCACAGGTAAGATTCCCATTTTACAGGTGAGCATGGCTGGTTTATATACAAGCAACCAATTAGCGTTAGAGCTAAGTGTGTGTATACGTAACAATCTCTACATAGAAATAGGGTAAATGTATCAACAAGTAATCATACATTTGTAAGTGAATGGGCAGCGTTTACCTCAAGGGGCATGTGGGTGTTTATATGCAAATCTGCTTGTATGGAGATAATAAAGCCCAGGCATATCTGAATATTTTTTGTCCAGGTAATTACTTCACCAAGACAGAAAATGCAATGCACTCTGGACCCCTACACAGTGAGAATCACATGTCTCTCCACAGCTTGGACCATCACTACCCCCCCGTCATAGCCCAAACGAACTTAATAAGCCCTCAGCCTATACAGAACTACACTAAGTACTGCCTTTTTTGCAAGATTTATTACAACAAGGGGTTTAAGCAACATTCTTCAACAAATCAAAGTGAGTCAGTCAAGCAAAAATTACTTGAATTTTACCTAAATGTTATTTTACTGGTGCAAATTGCCTGTAATTTAGTGTACTATAAGTATTCGTGTAGCCAAAACACACTTTATGTGCCGAACGAATGTTTTCTTTTGCTGATATATAGACAACTTATCCGAGTGCTGTAAAGCACTGGCTCAGGCAGTGACAGACGTGTTTCCTCCACAGCATATAAAGCATAATTCGGAGCCGTTTTATGATGATAAAATCATAGCGAGGTGCAACAGTGGCATAACTCTGCCCACACAAGCACACCTACTGCCATAAACACTGCTCTTGTTAGCCATGCGAAAGGTAAATGATGCATGTTTGCGGGATGCTGAATTATTCATGAAAGGTGTAATAACCACACTTTAATTGGAGGTGTTATTAGAGCAACGAGCACAGTTAAAATCTGAAGCACATGCTTTAATTGCATATGGCAACACTTCTGTGGAGATGTTCCTACAAGGAATGTAATCTTATTGAATAAAATGCACCACAGAAGTTGAAATGTTTTCCTTTTTTAGAAAATAGTTGCTTACAGGCTTCTTGAGTGTATTACTTAGCCACAGAGATTAAGGAGCACGACGGCACCAACGTTTCCACCGTGCATGCCACGTGTAAGGGCTTAAAAACTTTTCAGCACCTTGTCCACCACCCACATTAACTCATAATAACACACCTGCATTATGTTATTGGCTATTGGAAGTTTTGGAAAAGTTTTTGTAAGCAGTCAAGAAAAAAAAAGTTCAGAATGTGGATTGCAATTAAACTTCTTTGCCAGTTGGGATCCAGAGACCGTTAAGTCTCAGCAGAACTTTGCCCTTTTGCACCCAAAGTCGCAGGTGATTCACCCGCAATTTCGGAATCTTAACATTTAACAGCGGGAAAACCCGCTTGACAGCAAAACACTGCACACGTGGCAGTCTTGTGGTGTGGATGACTGAGAGTTTGGGAAAGTATCCATGGGAAAAGGAATTTCTTGATATGTAATTAACACAGTTTGCTCTTACCTTAATTTAAAGATATGAATTTCTTTCATTGTAATGTGCTTAGTATGTGTGTGTGTGTGTGTGTGTGTGTGCATGTATGCGTGCGTGCGTATCGATTGTAATTATAGAAATCAATGAAATACTAAACGAATAACTAGAGAACCACACTACTTTTTCATGTTTGTTTTTCTTTTCGATTTATATAAAGAAAAAAGAAAAACAAAAAAACAAGCAGTAAGATTAATTTGTTACTGATTATAACAGACAAGCAGACTTCAGGACAGGGCTAGGAAAGAGACCCATTTTGAAAAAAGTTACTCTGGTCAAAACAGGAAAACCGCAAAATGCCTGTTAAAACATTTTTTTAACATTTTCACAATGTTTCGTTGAAAGGGCCTTCAAATGGAGTGAATTGAGTCTGGAGCACATTGTGAAAACCTTGACCTGTCAGGCCACAGGAGCATGTGGGCCAGAAGCTGAAGTGTTTCAAGTAGGTTGCAGGGCACCCTCCTCCTCTGTCTTTCTCTCTCTCTAGCACACGCACACACGTGCACACACACACACACACACAGGCCCACGCACACACATACACGTGCAGACAAGCATGTGTGCTCATTTGAAACAGTCTGAAGACACGAATCATTGTAGCTGTACAGCGTGTATTGTTCCATCTGCTTCAAATAATGTGCCTGATTGGAGGAGAGGACAGGAATGATTGGGAGCCCGCAGGACACAGGGGTGAAATGGGCATTTTGAAACAGACTTCATAGCTGCCGCCGTCCCCCTGCAGGTCCTTCAGACACGACGCAACAATGCACGTGTTTACCCTGCGTCACAGCTCCCTTGGATCGCCGCGTGCCGTTCGCTGACTGAAGGTGTAATGAAATCAGGAAATTTCGCTTCATTCACACTCAGGAGCAGTAAATACGTCCTTGTCACCCTGCTTGAACTCTGTTTTGCATAAACACTTTTTCCCCACTGACATGACCTGAATGTTTCTCTGCTCTTGCCTCTTCATTTCCCTGCCAATGGGTGGGCACTGGCTTTTAAGTATCCAACAAAGTTTTACATTGATACCTGATATAGCTACATATAAAAATTCATTATAAAAATTAACCTTATACAGCAGCTGTGTGCTGACATTTTCAAGGTGCCCCAAGGTCACAGCAGAAGGTAGAGGACACTGTATGTTAGCTCACAAGTGCCCAAACTGATGTTTCACACAGGGAGCCAAAAGATGTGGCAGAGGATCATCTTCAGACACAGGGGCAAGGGTTATTTTTATTAGAACAAGGTGGCAATGCTATAAAAGTAGCAGACAGTGAAATTATTATGGTAATCCCTCATTTATATGTAAATGAGGTTAATCACCAGGGCTTGTCACTCACAGCCCTGAACAAAAAGACGGTGCGCGTGAGCAGTGGCATGTTCCACGGCTCCACGACGGCATCCCCGGCCACCGGGCACTGGAGGATTAAAAGAAGAGAAGCAGGGTGGCAGGCGAAAGTCAACCTCCGTGACTCCTAACCTTCGATAACACTAAAGCGAGCAGAGACAGAGGATAGGGGGGCGGGGACTGCGTGATCCCCAGTGACAGACAGCAGTCACACTGAGCCACTAGCAGGAGAGAAAGCCCACCGAGTTTATTGCTCAAATGATGGATTATCCAGTAAATGCACAGCAATGTCAAAGCAGACAAAACTAACTCAGATTTCACACATTTCAAGCACCCTGGGCCCCACGACACCATTTACATAGATGGAAGTGATTATCTCCTTGGCAAAAGGTCTACAACTTCGGGCCATTAATAATCATATATAATTTGCTTGAGGTCTCTTAAAGGTAAATTGCCAGGCTACCCAAGAATTTTCATTTATATAGAGTGTGTCGTCCTGTTATAGCTGTTGCCAATAAAAAGACGAAAGTCATGCCTGCATGTTGGCTGTCTCATATCCACGAGTCACACATTGCCTATGGGGTTACAGCTGCTTAAAGGGCGAATTGCTTATTTTTCATGTATAAACTGACAAATTTACTAGCTAAGTATGCACTGTACAGCAATTTAGGCTGAATTTACTAATCAATTACTGATACTATTTCAGTTAAATTTTTGTGCATCTGTTTTGTCAGAGAATGCAGTTTGTTGCAAATATTGACCACGATTCCATTTCACAGAAGAGCAGCAAACCCAGGGACTGATGTACAGTCATACACTGGAGCAGGACGAATTGGACACACACACACACACACACACACACACACACACACACACACACACACACACACTTTTGATTTAACATCCTCCTTTCTTTCCATCCCTTTAAAAAAAAAAACAAAACAAAGCCACTCTGGTGGATCAACTTCAATCCAACCAAGTGTGTTGATTTCAATCATGTAAAATCAAGATCTGTAAAGTGAGAAGAAGCAGTCGCAGTGAGCTCGCAGAGGAAAGCCCTGGAAAATCAGATGTTCCTCTTGGACTCATTAAAGCTGCTCCACATAGTTTACTTTCAATGGTGAGAGAGAAAGAGAGCGACCAGAGAGATGCAGACGAAGGTTACATGCTACAGGCACAAACGGATGCCAGCGTGACAGGCCACAGCGGGGCTCCTCCTGTGGATCAAACGTACTTTACATGCCGTACTTTCCCATGCTTTTGAAACGAAGAATTAAGAGGAGCCCAGGAGACGTAAACACGGGCACGCCGGAGGAGAGGAGGCCGTGCGTAGACTAAACCTAAACCACACCGATTCATTACAACAGCCGCAAGCCAAACTGAACAGACTGCACCCAATCGGTCTTCAGGGTGCGAGGCAGCTGCCTTTTCCTTCGCTCCTCTGCTAAGCCAGTGTGCCTGGATTGCAAAAAGAAGTCCTTTAAAACAGAGTAAGCATAGCATCACGAACATTCAGAGGGGCGCTATCTCCCCCTGCTTTTCAGAGACAGGGCAAAATTCATCTCATCAGTGTCACAACAATTCTCCCTTAAAAGGCCTTTTCTGGTGCCACAAACAGAAGGAATAAAGTAACTTGCATAAGAGAGTGTCAGAGTAGCAGGGACTGAATACTGGCTCACATCACCTTCTACAAAGACTCATTTTCAACTGCAAGGCTTCAATCCCCAATCAGGTCAAGGACGGTAACCTCAGCAAATAACTGTATTCTGATTGGATAAAACATACAGTTGGACACGTCCCATTTGCTGAGCGAGTTTCTCTAGCTCTTATGACAGGTCCCACCCCAGGTCTTCCTTTCTACAATCGAAAGAGCTGTTTCCATATTGGTCAATACTGGCCTTACTTATTTCTCTCTGATTGGACTGTTATCTCTACCTGTGCTCTGCCGCTGGAAAATGAGCTTCGTGGCCTACATATCCTCCAGTCCGTGGCCCCCTCGACTCTTAGCTTGGCACAGTGCAACACCACTGAAAAAACCACTCCCTACTCACTCAATCCCTAGTCGCTATATAGGGTATTAGAAATAGTGGACTACACAGTGGACTATATAGTGTGCTCACCTAACAAAGTAGCATTTTGACACTAACGCGCTACTCAGACAATTTTTCTGCGCTATTGATTACAACGCCGTTGTCTCATAAATAAAACGGTGGAAAATAAACTAAAGCAGACACCTACCTGTCATGTAATAAATATATTAATACTATATTTTACCAATAAATATATATTTTGTGTAAGTTTGCGTTGTGATTTGCACAGTTTATATGTAATTTTTTTTGTGCCACAACTCAGCTCTATCTTGACAGACAAATTGAAAAAAATTTCTCAAAATTAAAACTTTGTAAAACTTCACTTGCATCTCTGCCATTTTTCACCGAATTTTTCTTTTTTTAGCGCAATGCATTATTTTTTTAAGCACAATGCATTGTGGTATATAGTGCTGGGTTAGTGACCATTGGTTGTACACTACTTTTTATAATGCATTGTGGGATATTTTGAGTGCACTATATAGTGGATATAGTTACGCACTAAACATTGGGACACCACTACAAAATGGCAAGTGCACTATATAGTACACTATGTAGTGTGTAGGGAGTGATTTTAGACACAGCCTTTGGGTCTAATAAAGCTGACACTGAGCGAAGGTTGTCTGCCCGAAATTACAGTGAATTAGAGTAGCATCAGCTAACAGGCCAGACAGAGGGACGTGTTAAATATGATGTCGTTACGCCCTGCAGGAAGACTGAAAGCTAAACATGAGAACACTTTGTTTATGAGACTGACCTCCTGAGTACTGCGGGAAGAACGAGGGTGGAGCCAGTCTATAACTGGACAGTGAAATGCACCAATGCACTTTTGCGCAGGTCTGCATCAACCTCAAAGTGGCAGCATTGCACAGGGGACCCTGTCTTTCACCAAAGCAGGTGGTGATGCTGGAGTCAGAAGGACAGGAAAGCTATAGTGCTGTGCACTTTAATTTGTCTTCAAGGACCCAGTTCTGTGTTTGTGAAAGCATTGTCTATGTAAAGTACTAAAATAAAGCAATCCCCAAAAAGTCCACAAACAAATCCAACAGATTCAACACACCCTTAGCTGATACCACGAAGAAGTTAACTCCTCTACTGTTCTGCTATGCCATGCCTTATGTGTGAGATACACGCTTCAAAAAACACATCAAATCAAACGAGCAGACGTTTGTGAGCATCACTGGATTGCAATGTCTAGACAAAGAAACTGTATGTGTATGGTGGTGTGACTACAGTGACTGGTGTTTAGCTCTGTTGTGTCAATAAAAAGATCGAAATGAAAAAAAATAGTTGTTGCTTTTTTGTAGAGACAGCATGAGCCATGTACCTGAAGCTCTATAGCTTTAAATACAAATAGAAGCAGAGCACAAATACATCCATCATAAGGTAATTAAGCTGTTCTCTTGACACAGAGAGGGTGAATGAGAGTTTGCGGCCCTCATTATTTCAAAACGACCTTGGCAGCAGCTGTAAAGTTAACCCTCCTTTCGTTTAGGGCTGGCTCTGTCAGTGTCAAGGTTATAGCTGCAGTTCTCTCCTGGGGTTTACAGCTACAGTTCTCGCCTGGGGTTTACAGCTACAGTTCTCGCCTGGGGTTTACAGCTACAGTTCTCTCCTGGGGTTTACAGCTGCAGTTCTCGCCTGGGGTTTACAGCTACAGTTCTCTCCTGGGGTTTACAGCTGCAGTTCTCTCCTGGGGTTTACAGCTGCAGTTCTCTCCTGGGGTTTACAGCT
>JABJVR010015468.1:0-24814 GCA_025773905.1 Chitala chitala | reverse complement strand
TTACAGCTGCAGTTCTCTCCTGGGGTTTACAGCTGCAGTTCTCTCCTGGGGTTTACAGCTGCAGTTCTCTCCTGGGGCTGTGCATTTGGCAAAACACGTCATTTATTAGGATAAACTTTACCACTTTTCAACATTGCCATCTTTGGTCATTGTGCCAGAGTACAATAAATATCTCAAAATGCATTGCCCGAGGCATCAAAAATTCTATGCATTCATTGCTGAAACATGCACATGTCTGGAACGACTTTCAGAAACATCACGTACTGTTTGTGGCTCTCAGCTCTGCTCAACGTAAACCTAATTCTAATAGCCTTGACTTAAATGCATCCTTTCAGAATAATCTGGCGAGTCTGTTGGGGGTTGCTGCTTGAAATGAATACGGTAATGCTGGGCAAACAAACAGTAATGCTGATGACAATGATGGCGATGACGAAGACGATCGTGATGGTGAAGGGTCCAGCTGCTCCCGGAGATGAAAGCCTCAGCTGGGCTGAATGAAGATGAGAGAATCACCGATTCTCCAAGGTCGTCCTTACTTCAGAGCGGAAAGACGAGGGTGGCGGGAGATGAACCCATGCTGATGGGTCTAGTTCCAGGAGGCCTCTGGCACCAGAGCCCCCATGACAGCTGTCAAAAGGCCAGGGGCTCCGTGGTGCCAAAACACCCTCCCTACCCACCGAGCTGAGCGGAGGTTCAGCACTCGCAGTCAAAAATCCCCCTCTGTTAAAGCTGCATTTCCATCCAGTTCAGAAACACGGTGCTATGCTCACTCAAATTGTAGGGCCTTGACAGATAAAACTGTGTTAAATAAAAGGTAAATGTGGAGCCTGTCTTGTGTGGGATGGGTGTGACCTGGCTGTCCTCAGCTGTGCTCACACACACTAGCATGTGGACGATGAGGAGAACTGGCTCATAAATACTGGTCTATAAATCACATAATGCAAAAAATACAAGAACATTTTGTAAAACTATGTCACCATCAAAGGAGGACAACGTAATGAATGCAATGGAGAAAGTTGCCGGTCCTGAGGTCACCATCACTGTGAAGTTTGAGTACAAGTTTATGTATATTTTTAAGGAGGATGACAGATACCGGTTCTAATTTGATTAATAAATACCCGTTATTTACCTTTTTTTCTGTGAATTTGATTAGATCAAAGCAAAATGTGTACGGCTTAATGATGCTCCTCATACAGTAAACACTAACTGTCAGTTTTTGCATACTGTTGCAATGCTTAGCAGCAGTAGTGAAGGCTATCAAACACACAACATAACAAGGAGTGCTGTGTGTGTTTGTGCTCTTCCAGTTTGGAACAAGGCATTCCACCATGTGTATCTGTCCCCTGCTGTCCCTCCAATGACCACGCATTTCTGTACTGCCATGCCCATCATGGTCCCTTCCCGGAACTGCAGCACACCGTTATTGCTATTACTGCTTATTTGACAAGGGTGTGGATGCTGTTTCCTGCCTCTGCGCAAAATCACGGAATCAGACAAGTGACTTCTCACCGCGACAGCACAGCCACGCGAAAAAGAGCCTCATTGGCATTCAGTAGGATCTGAACTCCAGCATTGGCCTGCATCAAAGTCTCAAGCCATGCGTGAGTTTGCTGTGTGTATATATATGCTGCTTCCTTCTTAAATTAAATGCAGGATTTGCTATTTTCTCTTTTTGAATGACACATGAGGTCAGGGGTCTGTCTTATTGGTTTTTCTGAGAAGTCGACTATTCTGAAAAGGAACAGGACTGTTATGTATTTACTTTCTCACTGACAGTCTTCCAGTTTCTCCTGTAGGCCAAAGTACATGTGATTCACATCGAATACTAATCTTTCACTTGGACACTTTCCACAAGCGTGTGGCATGTTTGGTGTATAATTAAAACGAGCATATTGTTTTTGGTGTTCAGCGGACAGCAGGAAGCAGTAAATAGGGGCAGTTGGTATATATGTACTAGATTAAAAGAACAGGAAAAACTGTTGACAACGGTGTCTGAGTGGATATTTGTTTTTCTTTTTAATTTTTAGCTTCACACAAAAATAACAGCAACTGCCTTTGTAAAACATGTACTACTTCCAGAAGACCGTGCATGTTAAAACACAATAGCAGAGCGCAGGGATAATGTTTCTGGATGACACTGGAGAGTGATTACCTCACTGCAATCCCTGTCAGGCTCTTTTGTTTCATTCGTGTCGTGTGACCCTGTAAGAGAGATACTGGGTTTGCTTTTCGGGTCCATGACAAGGACCTTGACACAAAGGAGGTGGATGTAGAATCAGAAGCGTTTTCTTGAATGTCAGAGAGCAGTCACAGGGGGGTCATTACTCACTGCTGACAGGGGCGTGTACGCCAGGAAGCCAAAGGAAACCACGCTTCCCCAGAAGTTAAATAATCAAAATGTACAATCATAAATATATTTACTATCATATTCATACATATGTATATATATCGCATAATTTCAGCTTTACAGCTGTGGATTTACAATAACACATTTGAACTGGTGTGCCTTTCCTGAGCGATTCCTTTGCTGTGACTGCTGTGTGACTCCCTAGTGTCCCTTAGTTACTCACTTAAAAAAAAAATCATGTAATACTAGCCAATCAGAAGCACTCCACAGTGAATGCCAATTAGCTATTAGTGGCAAAGCACACTGATACAAATACAACCAATACAACATTAACTATATCTCTACTCTGTGTTGTCACTCCCGTTATTGTACCCATGCAGCACTCAGTTGAAACCAGACTCCAGAACATGCAATGAAATGGAAAAGGATTAATTTGTAAACATACTTCAGAAGTGAAAATTATAAACAAACATATATAATGAACGTGGAAGCCTAAGAAAAGAAATAGGTCGTGACAAATGTGTGATGTCTCCTGACGTCCCATTTCCCTGAGAAGAATGGAAGCCACGCCCCTTTCGATCCAAATGTTTTTAAAGGTAATCAGTAGCTGAATTTTATACCTTCTTTAGGACTCTATAGTACAAAACCAGGACATTTTTCCATCCTGTCCTGAGGGCCATGTCAGATAGCTACATTGTTTGTGGTAAAGCGGTTGCAACAATATTTTTATACCAGAGATGACAGGACTGTAACAATGTGTGAGTGCCTCTTGTTTGGATTATTATAACCCATTAACTCTAATTTATGGCCTTGCATGTACATGTCGTTGGGGGGGGGGGGTGGACTGTAATGTTTTTTTTTTTCCGGTTTCTGACTCATTAGTCAGAGATGGATGCAGGGAGTGACTTTCATCGATGCTACGGGAAATAGCCGCAGGCACAGCTGCATAAATCACCGGACACAGGACCCGGACTAGCGGAGGAGGTATCAATCAGCCAGCACGCCGAGAACCAGTGAAGCACACTAATACGTACAGAGAAGCCTGTTGGGTTCCACCCCATACCTTACACTGCATTCGCCCTGTTCCAGTCGGGAGACACTCAGCAGAAATCAGGGAAATATTAGTTCAGACCACGACGAGGTTTCTCATATGGAAACGTGACACGTATTTCAGCTTGGCAGGCTATAATTACCACAAACAAAGCAGGAGCTGTATGGAACAAACTGGGCTTCCGCCCACTCAGGCGTAGTGTCTCTCTCAGCCACTACCCTGCCTTGCTGGTAAGCATTTTTTTCGCCTTCGTAGAAATCTGACTTGCGGCCGAGCTGCACGCTGTCTAGAGTGATGTCGACACACTGAAATCAAACGACCAGGCGGCAAAGGGCCATGCTGGAGCAAAAGTCATAGTGTCCGTTTAACACTCTCCCGGTGTTAACGCGAGCGTGTGAACTGTGGACCCACACCGTTTGCCAAACAGCTTCACTCTGTGCCCCGTCATCCCTGTTGGCAAATCTTACGCCTTAACGGGCCCAGTCCTATTTTATCTACTTATAAATCAAAGTAATTAGACCGTCCTCCTCTCTTTAACGTCCCACCGACTGCATTCAACATCATTTATAACTACAGGATATTACAGTAATACTGGAAGTAATGCCCTGGGATCTCGAAGGCACCTGCACAAACAGCTCACCTGTGCAGAGCCACGGAGACCAAAAAGCTAGAATCAGCAGGGCAGGGTGACATATCGATTAGCTTCAGGCCAGGAGAGAGAAAGCTGTTCAATCCCCACTGCAGTGTTTCATCAACAGCACAAGCGCTGCTAGCACCCACAGCATAACAAATGTCTAATGAGTCTATGCAAAGTAACTATTGATTGGACCTCATTACAGTCATTTGCTCATGTTAAAACTACGAATAAATTATGGGTGTTATTATAATAGTGCTTCAAGAGCTATATTTGAATGGTATATTAAATGTAGATTACTGTGGCAGGCAGCCTGTATTTATTCTCTAATTATCTTACTATTACAGAACTCAGGGAACAGATGGAAGCCATTAGTTTAGTATATGTGTCAGTGTGTGTAGCTGTGCATGAATACTGTGTGTTTATCTGTGTCTTTCTGCTTTCTGTATGTCGGTGCATATATGATAAACTGCACGTGTGAGTCTTTGTGTAGGTCCATGTGACAGAATGTGTGTTTATGCATGCGTTCATCTAACATAACTATCTACACACTCTACAATCCCAACACCTACCGAGCAGAAAGACAAGGCAGCTGCCGTTCCTGAGTTGTGCGTTGAACTTCATCACGTTTTTTTCCAACACCCGGCCCCCTTTTCAGGTAAATGGTGTCCTTATCTAGGTGGGTGCGTGGTTTGCATATACGTGAAGACACACCCCCGACAGCCTGGCTCTGTGAGAACCAGGCAGCCCATCTCCTCAGCAGCTCCTCAGCCCCACACCGCATGCATGATAGCGGCAGTGATACTGTGTCCACCTGAGGGGAAATCACAGTTTGCTCCTTGGTGACCCGGGTGGCCGTGGCGATGACTCCGTGTCCCCGCCTATCCCCTTTCACCCTAAAGGATTACGGGGGGGGAGTGGAATATAAAATGAATCACCTGTCATGAGCTGGTGGCCAAAAGCTATTTCAAACAAAGCAAACAAACTGCAATGTGGCTCCTTGGCTCGTTTACTCTATCTGTTGCTTTGCTGGTGTTTGTTTGTTTATTTATGCCTTTGCAGTTAAATACCGGCGCTGCTGTCGAGGGATCCCTGGAAGGGCCGGTCAGGTTTTCTGCACTGGTTACGCACGCGATAAGGCCGCATTTGTTGAACTAAATGCTCTGGCGCCAAGATAAACAGATGGTGAACTGGACAAGGGAAAAAACGCCTTTTTATCCTTGGGTCCTCTGAGAAGAAGTAAATGTCAATCTGGAACATAAAAGGGCTAGGAAGTAAAAGAAAGGTAGTACTTATACCAAAACCATAATTATTAAAGAAGGCATCCCCCCATCCACCATAGTTCCTATATCCCTGTGCTAAAATAAAGAAAAAATCACTGGCACTGACAACTTTGGAATAAATAGCCTAAGCACCTGAATTTTGACAGACCTTGTCTGTGGTTTTTTTTTAATCCTTCTGGCAGACTTCCTTATAAAGACCCATGTGACACAAATTCCACGCTGCTTCATTAAAACATGCAGCGGCTGAACACAAGGACAGCAGCGTTGCTGCGAGGTCCATCATAAATCCGTGCACGGCCATCGAGCGAATGAGTCCGTTAAATTTATCGGTCTTGGCTTCTGCTCTGACAGTGAAGCAGGAGTAGACTAGAGCCGCCTCGCGAGCTCACTAAGGTGCGTGAATACATTAAAACATCATCGGGGCCTACATTAAAACTGTCTGCCACACGGGACCTAAAGTCAATTTCATAAGCAACAAAAAAGCTAAAGAGACTGTCACTGCCACTGACACATTGCTCTTGATTAGAAACTTTTTTTTCCACGTGAAAACTTTCTTAGTAATTACTTTATTAAGTAAATTTCTAGTATCAACTTGCTATCACATCTACTGGGACTGACATTTAGGAAATCAGTGACTTTTAGCAGCCCATAGACCAAATGTTCCACATTTTTTATGGCTATAAAGCAGGCGTGGCGTCACATGTACCTCTGCACTGAGAATAACAGTTGGTACAACCAGCCGCTGGTGACGCTTTCGTTTTGTGACAGGTGAACTTAGGGTGTTTTCACACCTGCCTTGTTTAGTCTGGTTGAACCTAATTCTTAAATTTTTCCTGTTGGTGTGGTTTGTTTGGGCAGGTCTGAACAAGCCAACTGTACTCAGGTACAGACCACAGCAAATGAACCCTTTACTGGAGGTGATCTTGGTGGAGTCCCAAACAAACTCTGGAGCAGCTTGCTTTTGGTGTGAGTGTGATGCGACCTTGATCCGGACCAACTACAAGGAGCACATTGTACATTTTAGCTAAACGGTTTCCTTAGCCTGGTGTACTTTGCATGTTGGGAGTTAATGAGAACAGTTGAAACATCTAGCAGCACTAGATCCAGTAAGCAGGACAATGATTCACGGTCTGACTTGGACAAGCAATGTGGTGTGTCGCCTTCTTGGTATTTGCCAAGATGACAACATCTGTCAGCTCCTACAAACAGCTCATAAAAACACTGAAGTGTTCAAAATATTCAGTCAGCTGCTTAAGGAGACGGGGTTTGTACGGTCTGCTGAACAGTGCTGTGCAAAAGTGAAAAAGCTGAGGCAACAATACAGATAATTACTACAGTTATGAGCAAATGCCATTTGTGCTGATTCTCCATGTTGCAGAGCAAATTTCTGTCATAGGACTATTTACCAATACAGAACATGGATCTTCCTCCTGTGTTTCCTGTGTTAACCTTCTCATTCCCACCCCAGACTCTTAACCTATGAGCAGAGAGAACAGTCTCACATGACTGGTAGTGATGCATTTTGGTTCACTTGGATTTTTCCCCTGTGTAAAAAGAAACCAAACCAAGGAGAAAACGAACCAAACAGGCAAATTAGTTAGCTGATTTGGACTACTGCAAACTATCTACAAGTTTGAAAACGCTCGTCATGCTCTCAGAATGACAGAGGCCCTCAGCCTTGGTGTTTCATAAAGTGATACTGGGTTTTGGTAAAAACAAATGCAGCTACAGGTACCTTAATGAAAACCACAACAAAAGCCCTCTGGTATCTTGAATGTCAGAACCTACCGTCCTGTAGACTTCCTCTTTGTCAGATCACTATGCTTGGTAACGATAGGAAATGTACACTGCACCCATAGGATTCTATGCTGTAAAGAAAAGATAATTCTAAAAAAACCATGAGTGGTCCCACCGGTCCATTTGTGACAGTAGATTAAATGATTTTGGGGTCTAATTAAAATTGAGCGATACCTCAGCGCCTCGTGGGACACCGCCCTGCCCACTCCCAAACCGCCGATAAGCACATGAGCTTGTCCTGAATGCACTACTGCGGCAGGAAATGCGGCTTGTGCTCCTCGTTCACTTTCACCCATGCGTGCACTATCACGTTCTTCTGCAGCTACTTCCTGGCATTAGACAATAATAAAGTATAAATTAAGAATTTACAAACAGTATTCCAAGACTCACACTGGTGTCCCAGGCAGGTGTAGGCGGCTGACCATTTTTAGTCTGCTGTTTCAGTTGCTTTTTGTCTGCTCACGTTCTGCTGAACTGTATGTGCCAATATGCAATGCCAATAAGGTGTCTGTAACGGGAAGCCAGGTAGTAAGTGTTTCCATAGAAACCATGAGAGGCACCAGGTGGCCTCTGGGAAGGTCCTATAGGAAACTCATACTTCACTGTCCAGACACAGAGACCAGAACGCTCACAAACAGGACATCTGCAAGAGAAGTAAACATGTCGACATCTTCAGTGTAACAAATTCATTTTAGTATTACATACTAAATTCTCAGAATTGCATTTCTACCTGAGTAGATAATATCCAGACCCAAATTAGCTGAAAAGAACTGAGCAAATCAAATCTACAACCTCAGTCTCATTAACCTTCATACAGAAAGATAGAAAAACACCTACACAATTACACCACAAACACACACACACACACACACACACACACACACACACACACACACACACAGATACGCATGTACATACACAAACACAAGCACTCTCACAGTCACACACACACACACACACACACACACACAGTCAGATACAGTGGGCATGCAGTGGGCACGAGTTCGGGCAGTAGTAGCAGAGTAACTAGCAGAACACTGTTTCCAGTGGGACAACATGGCATCAAGATGTTACTCTACCCAAAACAAGCCGCAGCTTGCTCCTTGGCGGGCAGCCTTTTCCACAGCTCTGTCTCCAACGGTAACGGGATCCAGTGCTGACTGACCCATTGCTCACTACCATTACTCATTACTCAGAGCAACTAAAAGCCTGCGTGGGTTTGCCTGCATGGCCACTGAGGAGGGAGCACAGAGAGGGGAGTCTGCTGATGTGACAGGCATACGCTAATGATCGAACCAAACAAGAGCAGTAACTGGGCGGGAGAACTGAAGGCAGGGGGCGGAGCCAACTCTGAGTCACACCTTAGGTCGCCTATCTCTCGAGCAACACTACGTCACGTTTCTTTCCTCTCTGATTCACATTGTTAAAAAGTGCAACTACCAACTCAAAAAAGCTCAGCGCTATTAATTCCAGAGCGCCTGGTGTGATTTGCATAGTACGAAAACATTTAAATGATTATCACGCACAACTGGATAACACTGCCGCCTCAGTGCTGTCACGTTAATTATTTTCTTACTGCCATCAAACACGTGACATGTATGACAAGGTTATCAGTTGCACAGCTCATAAGGGCATTTATTAATAGCTGAGGTGACAAGGCGAAGCAAGGTTGATGAAGCCAGCGGTAAAAAAAAATAAATTCAAGGTGGAACAACAAGTCAAAGGTGCACTGCCATTTTCAGGAGCCACGACCCCTTTTAACTATGAATCACCACTAGGGTATCTGTATGTCAATAGAAAAATACAAAAGGTCTTCAAACGTATTATTTGCTGGTGAGAAGCTTCTATCACAGCAGCCCACAGACTTTCTGATCTAACCTTTCCCAGACAACATAAACCTCAGCATTTATTGAAGCAGTTTAGGTGAAATATCTTCATCCTATGGTACAACAGCAGAACCTCCGACTGAGATATCAGCTTTTGGTTACAAGTGCAAGTTCTAAAATGCTATATCATAAATTGGACACATGGAAACATCTTCATATTTAAGAAATTTCATAAAAATTAGTGTCCCACTCTGTGCTAATGCTGTTTATTACTGTCCAAAGAGCTGGAGCGTGGACTCTTTGGGCTGATTTCACAAAGAATTTAGCACAGACATTCTCAGTTATATGTATGTCGTGGCATGTAATTAGCACAGTCCATTGGTTTGAATTAGCTAATAACACACATTTTTCGCCCGTGGCTTTCATTGGCCATTGCTGCAGTAATTTATTTCCTGTCTCCTTTCATGATTATATTAGTGGCCTAATCTAAGGTGGCAAACTGAGAAATGATTGTTTTCCCCCCGTAATTGTCGCAATATGCCTGAAGACTGGCTGCTGGTAGAGAAAATGCAGTCATTAAGAGCAAGCTGCAAAAAATACAGACAAATTAGTCGGCTGGCTCCAGAAACATGGCTGGACTTAAGAGAGCTGCAAATAATTTTAACTATCATATCAAATTGTTTTTTTTTTTGTTACCGAATGCTGAGTTATATTCCAGAAAAGTCTAAAATCCAGACAGCACAACTCTGAAGAATCCTTCTAACAAAACAGACTCTGATGTTGACACACAACGGTCCGTTTTAGCTGCTGGTTTCGAGAAGTGTCCTGCCAAACCTATTTATCTGACAGCAAATTGTCCGGCTGTCAACGTTTGAAAAGGCCTGCAGAGAGTGCAGGAAACGAGGAGACCGACAGTGAGAGACAGAAGAGGGACAGGAAGGAGATGAAAGGAGGAGGAAGACAGACTGAAACAAGGTTGGCTCTGTGTGTACAGAAAGAGAACAGCGGAGGAAATCAGTGCAACGTGTCTGCTTCAAAATTGCTCCAGTGTAATCTTTTACAATGTGACGTGTCCGCCAATAAGTCTCTGATTTTGGTGTTCCAGGGAGCACTGGTGGAGGACCTCGATATTTCAGGCTGATGTGTTAGGCTCAGCGGTAAGAGCGGAAGCCAGCTCTGCCGGCAGGGAGTTTCTCCGACCTCTTAATCGGCAATCCCACTGACGAATTCTGATGAATGTCTCATCTAATTTGAGTCTTGGGACCTGTCACCATTACTGCAGCTTACACATTATGCCATTGTCCATCATCCTCCTGGCCAATCTCTCTTCAGGGACCGTGTCTAATCATTAACCCCCCCTCCACACACACACACACACACACACACACACACATACATACACAGAGACATGCACAAACACATGCACACACACACACACACACTCACACACACACACACACACACACAAACACACACACAGTAAGAATGGTGACTTCACAGACAAGAGATCCAGCATAATGCATGCTCTCCAGCTGATCCAGAAAAGAGGCAGGGAAGGTGATTAATCAAACACTCAGGATCCATGGGAACATTATTTAACACAATCAGATCAGCTTCGTCCGCAGTCAATTTCCTGAAAGTCCAGCTAGGATGCTGGAGTCATTACCCAGCATGCATCTGAGTCATAGACTGAATAGCACTTGTCAAACTGAGCAAAAACAGCAGCGAATGCTGTTAAAATGCAAATATCCATAGATTTTAGTGCCTGATACTGTCTTCTTTAGTCTTTAAAAATAAAGAACCACCTGTGACTACAGCTAATAGTACAAAGAAAATACCTTGAAATGCTTACTATGTAACAGCCTTCACATCGCTGCTGGCAATACTCAGATGAATTTTAATGTAAAACAAAAGATAAAGCAGGTATTGTTGAGTCTGCAATTACCTATTACTTTGTTTCAAAGGAACTGCACTTTCCTAATTGCTGAACAGTGTCTGCCTGATGATACCAGCTGTAGGTAATAGTTTGAGAATTTACATTTGCCTCTCCCTACAGCTTCTGCTGTTCACAGTTCTGCTGTATCTGGAGTGTCAGGTCACGATGCAGAGCAAGCAGCTCAAACACAGCTGTCAGAAACACAACACACACACACACACGCACACACACACACACACACACACACACACAAAATCCATCCAATCGGATTTAAAAGCATTTTAAGCAGTTCTTAAGTCATAAGGCATATTTATGTAAAAATGATGTAACCATCAGTCTGTATTTTAGTATACAGAGCTGCTAAATTATACTGTCCTTTATTCTTTTAATCCATATTAAACTGGTTGTACCTCATCAAAATTGTGCAAGTGCTTTTTACTCTAAATGAGCAAAACCTGCATTACAAAAGGCTAATAATGAAGCCAATTTATTATGCCTAAATTACTTTTTGAGACATGGCAGCTGACTCACAGTAAATCTAATTATTGCCAGTACAGTGGACATATGAATCTCACATTCATAAGTCAACACACCAGCAGCTGGGATCAAGAGACATACGAGCACGAGACTAATTAATTGTTGTTGTTACGAGGATAGGACCTCACGTGTTTTGCTTGGCACTGGGGCAAATATTCACATCCACAGCCATGCTGAAAAACAAGTCTACAACAGCCCAGTGCAAACTTTGCTTTTGAAATTTTTTCTTCAAAAAGCTGCTCCTTTCAGTTTTTATCTCTTAAAAGCTGGTTTACAAATGCTGAACACCGATGCACAGGCCTCGCACACCACCTCTTTAATGCTTAGCAAATTCAGCTCAACTTTATTCTGTTTTTGAATCTTTTCATCTTCATTAAAAGCATTCCAGTCGGCTACTTCCCTATAGGCATCCCAGCAAATTTAGCTAACCTCAGTCAAGTACAACCATTAGTTTAACTTTACGAAAAGCACTTCTATATAAATGACATATTTATTCATGTGTCTGAATAAAAACTTGTTTTAATATTAAAATATTCAAATTACATTTTGTGTAGGTATGCGCCCAAAAATATAATGAATGTTGCCACTAATTCAAAATGACATAAAAACAGTGCAGAATGAGATAGCAGCAGATGCAGAATGCATGATGTGGCAGATCAGCATACCGCTCCACCACACTTCTAGAAACGTGTTTTAATGATTATTAATAAGGGAAAAGGAATATTACACAACTTATTGGCAGCATTCTGACCTGTTCCAACTGATACCCCTACTGATACCCCTAGGTATATATAAGAGGAGCACCCATCGAGAAGAGGGTAGACCAGCCTACCCAGTCTTGATTCTAGGACGATGAACATTTCCCAGAGCAGAAGGCAGCCCTCAGCAGACCGGGAACCCTCTGCTTTCTCTCCTGTTAGCTGTGATTGAGGTCTGCCAAAATTTCCATACATTTTGTGTTCTTCTTTTCATCTTGGAAGTACACTACTTTGCAAACATAAATGTCTTACACTAGGGTGTTAAACAGAGATATTGAGGTGAACCTGTGGTTGGTGGGTGCCACAAATTGTTTGTAACCCATTTTATTTCTTTTAAAGTAATAACACAGTACTTTCTATCCAGTGTCATCCTTAGAAACCCCTCAGTGCTGCTCTTTCAATAAACATGCCAAGATGTTTCAAGATCACCACGAAGCCAATCATGCTTTATTTCCAAAGAGCCTGTAGTGAAGGATTTATCAGGCCAGCTGTGAAGAATATTTGCAAATATGAAAGAATGTCAGACAAAGAGACTTGGACAGATGAACCTTTCTAACTAAATAAATGAAATACCTCCCCAGCAGTATTTAATATCACAGGGTTCTATTAATATTTAAGAAATGTTCTGGTTCAAAGTTGAACCTGCAGAGGAAAACTGTAGTTTCCAGCCTTGGAGAGGTGATGCACCACGTTGGAGACGGACTGCCTCAGCCCGAAACGGATCCAAGATCCCTTCGAGCAGCTGGTGAGCACGGAAAGCCCAGATGAGCGCTCAGTGACACTCATTACTGGTGGCATTCTGTAAACAAGTGCATTCAGTGAGAAAATTCACATCTGGAAGTGGGGGCTCACTCTGCACTGGGTGGCCCTGATTGGTCAAAAGGTACCTTGTCACTAATGGGGACTCTGAGGCTGCTGCCAGGAGCAGCCTGTACAAATGGCAGTTAGGACTAATTGGACGCGTTTAGGAGTGCTCCTAAGGCTGTGCTGTCAGCCTGTTAGGAGCCGGAGGAAACTCGGGCTTAGGAAGGCCTATTAGAAGAAGTTTCAGAAAAACTGCAAGCTCTTACAATGCTCAACCACAACTGGATCACACTGGACCACTTTGGGCTCAGGGGTTTTTCGAGGTACCTCCTGGAGTGTCTGGAAGTTGAATCATGTCAACTGGACTTCTTGTTGATAGGAAGCTACTTTGATGAGTAGTGAAAAGTTCTTATCAAGAAGGAGAAGTCCAGTTGACATGTTGCAGCTTCCAGACAGCTCCACCTGGATGACTGAGAATCTTCATCGACATACCTCCTGGAGTGCTTGTGTTTTCTGGCACGAACCTGGTGACTAGGAACGTCGACGCTCCCATCCCGATGTTGTGAGAGAGGCTCTGCAGAGTTGAGCCAAATCAAAATCAACAAATCAACCGATTTATTTTGACCATTGTTTTGGACCACTTTGCTGACACTGATTCTAACTGAGAATCTAATTTGGGCTGAAAGCGAGACTTTTCCTCAAATGACACTATGAAATGATTCCATCATTCATTTTCTTATGGTTTTCTACGAGCAGCTCATCTGTATTTAATTACTAGGCAATCCTATCATTGGGTGTTGTACAATAAACTCAAATTTTAATGAATAGCACTTCCTCATGAACCATATCTGTAGATATACATACACTATACTAATGCATAGTAATAATTTAAAAGATAATAGCACTTATGTTGCTGATTACTTTTTATCCTCATTTATCAAAAACATAATGCTGGCAAAATTTATTTTTATTGCATCATTACTATAAGCTGTTAGAAACCAATTACGGTCCAAAACGAGTTACCCCACTGTGGTTCGTTAGTTTCTCTTGGCGAGGAAAATTTTTCCAGGTGTCAAACCATGTTTCAAAATAAACCAGTAAAGTAACAAAATACGTAGAGGAACTTTGAGCAGTCGTTTCACTTTTGATGCGTAACCCCGATGTAGCAGCGTTCACGGAAAGCCCACGCGGATCAGCTCACAGACAGTGCCGATGCATCACATTACACACTGCAGTCTGCGAGTTAAAAGTCATGGGCGCGTCATTCCAAAAGCCTAGAGAACCAGGGAAGGAGAGGGACCTGTAATTATGGGGGAAAACAGCACATGCTTGTACTGGAAAAAACACCAATCAATTATTAATTCAGACAAACACTCAATAATATTCAAAGGCAGCGTGTCATGAAGCGATGAAGTTTATTAATATCTCTGCTTAAAGAGGTGATGAGCACGTTACAGTGGTCTGGCTGTCTCAACCCTGACTCCTCCCACTACCCCCTATAGGCCTTATCTTCACACCCATCTTATCGGTTCCCCCTTTTTCTGTCCCTGGGTAGTAAGGGGTGCAGACTCAGTTGGCTCGGACCAGTTCTGCAGTTTTCAAAGCATGAGCTAATTTGTACTGTCATCATATTTTGCAACAAGCTGAACAACAGTCCCATCATGCATCATGTTCATTCCAAACTACGCTTATAACATACCATTCTACTGTTAATATCATTGCACAACAGCATTTGCTTATAAATTTCACAACACTATATGCACACAATATGCCTCTTGGGCAACAAATTAAAAAAACTTTAATCCAAGAAGACACTATTTTTCTTAACCAGCATTGTCAGTCAGTTATTATCTTAACCGCTTAATCCTGGTGAGGGTCACAGGGAAGCCTGGAGCCCATCACAGGGCAGGGGAGACCCAGGGTGGGGCACCAACCCATCACAGAACACACACACAACAGGCAATTTGGACACACCAATCAACCAAACCTGCATGTCTTTGGACCGTGGGAGGAAACCAGAGCACCCGGAGAAAACCCACCAAGCACAGGGAGAACACGCAAACCCCATGCACACAGACCCAAAGCATGAATTGAACCCCATGCCTGGAGGTGCACAGCAACAGTGCTAACCACCACGCCACCATGCCGCATAATCAGCATTGTTCATACCAGAAATTGTTAATGTAATACTTGCCGTGGCACCTTTTTAGTGCCACCTATGTCAATATAATGTAACGTGAAGTGAAAATTCTAAAGGTTTTTGCTAGACTGTGACCCCTGTGACCTCTGAGCCAGTATCTCTGTTTTCTCACAGATTTTCCTGCTTGTGTGCAAGTTTCTTTCATCTCAGATCGAGTGACAGAAAGGTTTAGCAGAAGCGAACAGAGGAGACAGAGAGAGGTAGATGGGAGGAAGAGGGGCAGAAATAGAGAACACATGCCCTGAGAGGTGAAGATTCAGACCAGAGCAATGTAAATCAATCTGATCAATCTGGGCAGGTTTCTGACCCCAATAGACTGCAGTCATTAAGCAAACCTTTTCTTGCCTGGGCTTTTTAAAAGAGGAACGAGGCGCTGCCGAACAAAGGTGAGACAATGGAGGTGGAGACGCGTCACGGGTTGTCATGGAGACATAAAGAGGAAACGGTCTTTGCTCAACCCCACGTCCCCTCCGCCACTCCACCCGACTGACGCAGAATAAATCTCAAACTAAATCTACTGTAGCAACATTTCCTCCCTGGGACGTGTGGAGTGGCTCTGATTTAAAAGGCTGGGCGAGAGATAATCAATAACGTCATGGTGGAGTCACCACGGCATCGCCGGAGTCACCACGGCATCACCGGAGCGTTGGCGGAATATCGAGCGCGGGCCGGCAGCCGAACTCAGCTGCGGGCCTTTGTCAGTGACGGGACGTGACGGTGACAAACTGTACACGACAAAGAGAGCGATTACATCGCCCGGGCCGGCTCGGGCGAGGCTGTCGTCAGCAGGAGCGCCTGCCTTCCGCTCATGATTCTGCATATCATAAAGATAAAAGGGTGAAAGAGCCTTTTTCTGCTCTACTCTGATTGCTGTTCTGTTGAGAATATAGAAGCAAGAACGATTTACAGGAAGGACAGAAAACATCTTTCAGATGCAAAAGTCGTGAGAAGCAGAAAAAGTATTTAGAGTGAGCCACACATCACAATCTCTGTCCGTCTGGCCGTCTGTCTGTCTCTCCCTTCTCGCTTTCTTTTCTCCCACAAAAATCGAAGAACATTCGACACAATGCAAAGTCAGTGCATGGTGGATTTGATAGCTACATAAAGGGTAAGAAATTTAACCCACGATGAGGCAAAAGCATGGCCTGACAGGGAATGCATGTCAATCAGCTGGTTGAACAGAAACTCCGTGCCTGCAGTAGGTGCCAGTGTTTCCACACTGGCACTTTTCCTGTGGTTCATCTGTACCCGCTTAAAGTGCACTCGATGTTATTGTTAGTGGTGGTTTACACTGAGGTCAGGCAATGAACACTAATTACCTAACAAAATTATCTGTAGAACCTGCTGATCTGACATCCAGATGCAGCCTTTGCCCCCGGTTTAAAAAAACAAACCAAAAAAATTGTTTAACATCAGGCTGACGTGAACCTGTGGATACAATGACTCTGATAGAGGCATAATGTTGGTTAAACTAGACAGGATGTGTTTTCATTATTTATGAGTGTTTCAGCAGCTGTTGAGGTGATGGAAATAGACTAAATGCTCTCACATCAAATACATTCCCAGAAGGAAATTTCTGTGGTGTCATTTAATGTGCCAGAACTTTTTTTTTGTAAAAATAACCAGTAACAATTTCTTTAGGATTATTTTGTTGACTGTATTATAGTACAAAAAAAAGATGGTGCTAAGTGTGTGTATTATTTAATGTTGCACCTGTGAAGACTGATTCTGACCCTGAACATTTATTAGTGTTAAGAGGCTGTGGAGAAGTGAGGACAGTTAGGAAGGTCACAGAGACTAATAGACAAACTCAGATTTTTTGTCGTCGGTGCAGCAGAAGGGAAAATGAATTGTCATCAGCGTTACTCTCTCTGCAAAAGCGCGTGTCCTCCGGAGACGAAGGCACTCTCCTCCCGAAACAGCTGTCAAAGCCGTATGTAACACTCAAGCACGAGACTGATGTCTGAACACGTAAACACTTAACACGGCTGCCACCGAAACAGCGCATCAGATGTTCTCATGACCATACAAACACAGGTCAGAGATGCAGGCTGGTGTCCTTGCTAAGAACCCTGAACAGTAAGACTCAAGTGTATTAAATAGCCTGTGAAATTCCTCACGCGTCTCCAAAAGTCAGTTAAACATCCTACTGCCATTTCTTGGATAAATTGCACTGGCAAGTGAAAGAGTAATAAAAAAGGTGATTAGCAAAAATTCTAACTGGGCAACTGCATAGCAACAACAGCAGTGTGGTTAAAGTACATGGTGGGTAAAGATCAAAGTCATAGACACCACTAACCTCACATAAGAAGAGCAGGTTATCTGGATGTCCCAGAATTAATTTTCACATTGATTTCCAGCTAGAGATTAAATACACTGAGCACAGAAGGACTTGCTGCTGCTGAGATGGCAGGGGTGTGTGCAGCAGGCCATGTTCGTGTGCAGAGGCGGGGCCTATGTATAGCAAGAGAGTTTGCAGTAAGGGAATCTGCCACTGATGCAGACATGGAGCTTGTGCAGGTATGCTTGAGTGCGTTTCTGTGTGTGTGTGTGTGTGTGTATGCAGGCTCACAGTTACCTGTAAAAGTGTAATATTTTGCTATATGGGGCTGCTAGTGTTTTTATTTTTTACTAACCCCTCTGAAATCTCTCTTTGTGCACGTGGATACCCGGTGCCATCTGAGCGGGATGCCTTGTTAGAGCTGCTGACTCCTAGAGTACCCCCTTGGATGAAGCTTTACCTGAGGGACACCACAAGCCTATTAAGAGTTAATTCAACACCTGGAGCAAACGAGGGCTATACTGTGTTATTTACATTTATAGTGCTACTTATATTCATAGTGTCAATAAGTACCACTACATTCTGTAATGTTAGCATGCCCAGGAGGGGCTGGGCAGCCAGTCAACCTTGGGTCCCCAGAGGTTTTTTTTCCCTACTCTGTGGAGTTTTTGGTTCCTCTCCTCCACTGTTGTCTGGCTTTATTTGTATTTATTCCTACTGCTTATTCTTTAACATCTGCAATTTCCTCTGTAAAGCGCTTTGAGGCACACTGTTGTAAAAGGCACTATATAAAAATAAATTGAATTGAAAGTGCCTTAGCTGACGCACAGACATGCATACGCACACATGCGCATGAACCTAGATGCGCACATACGCGCCTGCATACACACACTCACACTGAGCCCTAGTTCCACCCTTGTGTCCAGCTTCTTGGTCCTGATGAATGGCACATTACACGGGTGAATACTCCCTGTGCTGCCGTCACCTTCACGTAATTTTTTCTGCAGAATTTACACAGCCTGGAAGCTAGAGAGTTTATAACTGTTTTCTGTGCCCACATCCATGAGTGAAGGTGGGTTAGATGCCGCTGCAGGTACCATTTGGCAAAGCGCGCTCTCTGGTCCGTGACATAAGACAGCGAGCGTTGCCCTGGGCATGCAGCATAGCCCCAAGCAAGCACGGCGAGAAACAGCAGAATGACCGCGCACATCGTCAGGTCTTGCAGTGAAAAAAAAAACACTGTACGCTGACCAACTCTCTCCTGTCCCACCCCTACCCAGACTATCAGGTCTCACCTGAAGATGTGAAGATGTTTTATCAACTGAGCTAAGGACTGAGGGTGCACAGCTGAGCCTTTTGCTAAAATGGCTCTACCTAATGTATGCAGGACGTTTATGTAGCTAATGGAGGCACCGCTTTTTGAAGTATTTGAATGACATGACAGTGTTTTTACTTTTATTGTTTGCCAAAAACAACAACAGTAGCAACCTGGTGGCTCAATAGGTAGAAGATCAGGCTAGGATGCAGAAGTCTCCTGGTTTGAATCCCAGCCTAAACACCAGGTATGTCTCTGAGCAAGATGCTCTGCTCTACCTCCCTGGGTGCCAAGTAATGGCTGCCCACTGCTCCCCCAGGGGATGGGTTAAATGCAGAGAATGAATTTCCAGGTAGTGGGACTAATAAGGGATTAATAAATAGTGATAGTTGATTTGGAGGCTTTTTCTTTAAAAGGGAAAAAAAAGTCCAGATTTTGAAAGATGGAAGTAGGCATAGCCAAAGTACTGGGATCAGCACTTGCTAGAAGCAGGTTTAATGTACAGAGCCATGTTCAGCATGTGGCTGCACTACAGGGGTGTGTTCACAGCTGTGTTTGTAAACCCTGGTCCAATCCCTGCTCTTCATATTCCAGTAGCTCAATGTCAGATCAGCCCACGTAGGCCCCCCTCCCATGCCCCACCCATGCTGTGCATGTTGGGTAAGCACACAGCACAAGCCTTTTTTCCTCCCCTTCTTCCTCCTCCTGACAGCCGCAGACCTCCTAGAGTGTCATCTGTAATTTACACACATGTCAAAGGGTCGCATCACATGTAATGTGTTCATAAAAAGACCCTCTAGAATTTCCCTAATCTAAGTGAATGATGGGAAAAAAATCCCTCAGAATTTAAGACATCTGAACACCACAGACAGTCTCAGATGAGTTACTGAAGGGCTTACATAACCCTGCCAGAGAGATTGAAGCCTAATCTCCACACTTGATTCTTATTCTTTTTCATTTAAATTGCCCTCTCTTGTTCCCTCGTTTTGATGGAAGGAGTGGAAACACACTGTGGGCATTCCAAAAGCAATCGGATGAAAAAACAGGAAAAAACTAAATAAAACTGATGCTAAATGACACCACAGATCTGAACCATGGGTCAAAGACAGAGTGTTTCAGCAACACCTGTTTGGACCATTATGTCGATGTTCTTCTCAGGTATAAAGAACATTCTGTGCTCTGGGCTACCTGGCTGAAGAGGGCTGTGTTAATGCTTTTTCCTGAGCACAGTCCCATCTCCTTTAGCCTCAGATGTTTGTGGCATCACTCCTGCACCTCATCTCAACCCCACCCGCTGGTCCAGGACAGACGGTCAGCGGGTCGGGTACGGTTCTGCTCACCATCAGCTAGCTGACATCACCTTCCCATATCACTCTGCTCTCGCATTCTCACTGAGTATAACACTTTGTGTTAAAATGAGCACGAGACATTTTTTCATCCATTGAGCTTGTAATCATTTTAAGCGCTGTTTGCACTCTGGTCACCCACAGCACTGACTTTTATTTCAATGTCACATTTCAATCCATTTAGCTATTTTGGCGCAGCTGTTGAAGTCCAATTTCAGTTTGCCTTCATCATGAAATACGCCTTGATTGATCTACAAAGCAGTTCATTTAGTAGCAGCCAAAAGGGCTGTGTACTACTGTATCTGTTACAGCTGTCCAACTTGTGTTTAGTGTGTTGATAACCTTGAACTTTTGCGGTGCCAGAGCAAGGCGAAGGCAGCACACCTTTAGGCTGTGGTAATCACAGCACCGATATTGTTTCTGTACTCTGCTCGTGTTGGCGATGCTTTGTATGGACGCTGTGCGCTCGCGGCTCTGCGGCCGCCGTTCCGTGCCAACGCCATGCACTTTGTGTAGTGGTAATCATAGTGTTGTTTTGTAGCGTGAATAATCCCTTGAGGATGTATCCTTCCCATCTGGTTGATGGTCCTGCACTTTTCAATTTCATAGCAGGAACAGAAAGGTATGGACCATAAATCAACAGGCCTAGTTTTGCGATGCTGTTTGTGTGTGGAGTCACAGCGTGTGTGTGTGTGTGTGTGTGTGTGTGTGTGCGACATGGAGGTCTGCTGCGTGTGTCTTCTGCCCCTAGTCTAAAGTGCACCCTCACATCCTCACACACCCATGCATTAAGGTGGTATTGCTCTATCACCATGTACAAGTGTGAATACATGTTTGCCCCCACACATATGCCTGCATTCATGTTTAGTAAATCTGCCTGTACATTTCTGTATGTGCCTTTGTGTGAGCATAAATACATTTATGGGTGTTGTGTGTGTGTGTGTGTGTTTGTGTGTGTGAGAGAGAGAGAGAGACCGTGTTCTCCGTGTGACTGTGACTGTCACCATACTGCCCTGGGCTCCACCTGTCACTTTGATCTTGTCTGCTGGGTTTGGGTCAGTCCCAGGAGAGTGTTGCTATGTTGGGGCAGAGTCCAGCTCACAGATGAGCGTCGCCACGTTCGGTGGAGCTGTCAGAGCGGCAAAGGCAAGCTTGCATAAAGGATCAAAGAATTTAACCAGTAATAATTAACACGAGCCTCCCACATCCCTGAGCTGAGTGCTCTGAAGAACGACCACACCCCCAGTGTAGGGTTTAGCTGGAATGTAATTGGCACATTTCTATGGCCTTGCATTCACATTCTGCCATGGGTGAACAGAATGGAATGTTCCTTATTCATGTTGCCATGGTGAAGACTACTAAAGTGCATCTGTCCATTATAGACCCGATGACCCTTAATGACTTTAAACCAATCAAACTCCAGCAACCAAAAAACCAGTTGAAAAAATCTTAGCAACCCTCTTGACAAGGCTTGTTCAACAAGTATCATATTGTTAAAAGTAACCACAAAAGGGTAGGAGCAATATATACAATAATATGAGGCAGATTGTACAATAATAAACAAACTCCACACTATAATATTTGCATAAATTGCACACGGAATGTATTGCACACTGATGCTGGGTATTTTCAGTTCACGTTCTGTAGGTGTGTGTGGTGTCTGCTGGCTGTACAACCCGACAGCAGGAAGACCTGCAACAAGACCTGCAGTAACTGATCTTCAATTATTCTTCAGAGTTTCATACTTTAGTGATAACTTGTTCACTATTGACCCCAATTACCTAATCTGTGTATCTCATTATTAGAAAAAGCAGTATTTCAGAACAGTATTTTTTTCTTTCTTTTTGACAATTTAATGCCTGCATATGTTCATCCATCGAAACAGCTGGTCCCTCAAGAGTTACTATAGCAACAGTAAACAAGCCAGCCTGTGGCTGGTGATCTTACAGCTAGACAGAAAGTCTACAGTTATGGCTGATTATCATCACAGTCTCAATGCACCGCTCACTTCAGAGACTGAACTGCACATTAGTATTAAGTATGAAGTGGTACATGATAAAAGTGTTGCATCTTCATTTGGCCTGTAATGCAGTCATTGCTGCAGCTACACCTTGCATACTGCAAAGTAAGTGGAGATGCAGTGCAGGTACAGTTTTTACTGCCATTGCAGTGAAACATCTGCCATAATAGGAATAAATATTGACAAATCAGAAGTGAGAATTGAACAAAGCCGTGCTGTATAAGGGCGCAGTGCTCCTTATGGTTTGACACGTGGCATTGCTCACCTCATACTCTGCACATCAGGGTGATAACAGTACTACATTATTTGTAATAGCATCATAGCACTTTTTTGCCATTATCGTCCTAAAACTTCACGTGTATAGAATTTTTTTTACAGTTTTCTTGTTGTAGAATAAAACATAAGGTATATCTGACCAACACTGACCTTCACCGTATTATATTAATCTGTGTTGAAGAGACAAGCATTCGTAAATAGGCTGTATGCATTTCTGAAAGCAGCCAAACAGCCATAGGCACTAAACTTGCAGAAATGTTTCTGCATAAGAAAATCTAGTGTTTGGAAAGATATTCACTAAAGACAACTGTTGGGTTAGAAATTAAAAAAATAAGAATATTGAGGGACTTCATTGGCAGGGGAATTGAGTCTTCATTTGTCTCTTGGTAGCACATTGCTTTGTGTTCAAGGAACTTTTCTTTCCAAATGAGCTTTTTATCTTTTCGCCTCTGGGGTATTAAAAAAAATATATAAAAAAAACAGCCCAGGCGTGAAGGAGATGTTGTCATGGTTACGGCCGGTCCCCAATGAAATCCATAATGTTGCCGGTGCTCTCAAAGGAGCTAACACCCAGACGTCAGAATATGAGGGATATTTGAGTCTTGGCGATAAGCCCCCCCCCCCCTGCTCGTTTGCTCCACATTTAGCTGACCCTTCTCAGCCCAAAGGCCCGCAGCCCTCCCCACTCTGCACACGAGCACGCCAGACCTGCTTCTTCATTTTAATCAGAGAGCGCAGTGCATTCCTGCGCTCAAAGACCAGTGTGGCGAGGACGAAGACGCTGCCTTCAGGTCTGCATGGGCAGAAGGATTCTCAGGAAGGCAGAAATAAACACCTGATTTTCTACATTTACATAATGAACCGATTTCAGCAAGGTCTTACTGCTTCATGTGATCTTACAGTAAGAGCATCTTTCATCGAAATTCACGTCCGTGATGCATCCACAACATAAACACTATATACACAGAGCAACAGGTTCTTCCTCACAAATACGTCTGAACTAACAGTTAAGCCTGAACGTTTGTTTTAGTTTCAAAGCACATATTTACATTTCATTCTGTTGTCTTCATGTGAAATAAACGAGTTGCTTGTGAGGAAAGGCATAAGAAACGTGTTCCCCGCACAGGTTGTGTCAGGGCACGTGTGCTACAGTACAAACAGGCAGGCATTTTTCTTACACTAACTTCAGAAAATTCACCATCCACAGTGTTCCTTTTTTTGGCTCAGCCTCATTAAGGCACGATTGTGAATCAGAAAATCTATCAGCATCCACAGCAAGCATATGTATGCTGTGCCAACTGGTTCTTCAAATGCGTGTGCGCACACAGACACACACACGCGTGTACAGATACCACACTGCTTCTCCCACTCCTACCCCCACAGCAGGGTTTAGGGTGGCATTTCACTGATCTTTTTTTGGTTTTATGTGAACACTGCAGGAGTGCCGGAACATCTGCCTCGACATAATCAGACACACACACACACACACACACAAACACACACACAGTCTCAACACACACCGAACACATCCACACCCCTAACCTGTGCAGCATGATTAATCTCCTCCCTTTTCAGGAGGTTCTCTTGGCTTCCCTTTCCCATTTATCCCGTAGGTAAAAAATCTGCCTTTGCCTGACAGCCAGCAGGTTACTGTAACGTACACATTACGAACATGAGAAGGCCGCAGTGACAAAGGCATCTAAAAATACGAGGACAGCTGGTACCGAGGACGCTACAATGTCAACAGAACACCCAGCTTCCATTGTTAACCAATTACAAGGTCCCATTATGACAACACTGACATTATGTTGCCATTTTGCATGGTATCACAAGAGCATTCAACGTTCAAGGCAAACAACCCTCACTTCCCTTTCTCAGAGGCAGCAAGCACTTCAGACACTTACCAAAAATACACTTGTAAAACACAAGGCTGCCAGCAGCAGGCCCCATTTAGATATGCATGCAAATATTCAGCCAATTTGCATCTAAGTCGTTAAGATGTTGCGGAACTCTGGGCAGTGTGATGATACGAACTGTCCAATTCTCTACAAGCAGTTCACGTGTCAGTCGACCGCTATCGTTTTCCTGCCCGGTGTGTAGGTTCTGTCCACGTCACATCGAGAGCCTTTGTCATGGGAACACCCAAACCTGAACGGCAGCATGGTAGGTCTGGTGAGACATTTGGAGTGGGCCTGTTGGTCAAGTTCCTGAGAGAGGCTTAAAAAGGACATGTTGGTTGGTTGGATGTATGACGAATACAGCAGGTGAGTTCTGAGCAATAGACAGCCTCTGGGGACACTGATGGGTCTAAAGGTTATAACTCATTTATGTATACACACACACACACACACACACACACACACACACACACACACACACACACACACACACACACACACACAC
>JABJVR010015452.1:30012-41936 GCA_025773905.1 Chitala chitala | reverse complement strand
GAACCTGCATGATAAAAAAGAGCAGAAAGAAATTGAAGTCTGTCACTTGTGTACATTTTATTATCCAGTAGGTATTCAATTATGGCAGTGCATGGATTCCTGGTCAAACTTGACTGGAGTACCAGTTCTCTCTTCCTCTCTCTCTCACTCGCTCGCTCTCTCAGCTGATCCCTCTCCTGTTCTCTCTCCTGCTCTCCCCGTGCAGCCGCTTTGGTCCTGAGCTCAGAGAGGAACTGCAGCAGGAGGGACAGAGCCTCCCATTCCTCATCACTGTGCCTCCTGTGGAATCCTGCTGCAGTCTCGGAGCCCTGCAGGACAATCGGCTGCTATGACAGTGGCACAGGGCACAGCTGAGCCACCTCCACCACGTCTCCAGCTGTGACATACCAGCCCAGTATATCACACTCCCTTAGCAGCTCTCCCCCCACCCCAAAAGTAACCTAACAATTTAACCTCATATGACCTCCACTGTAACCCCCCCAGGGGACCCAGCTTTCATTCTTATATCGTCACAAATAAATAGCACGCGTGTTTTTCAAGACAGACTAATCCAGGGAAACCTAAAATTATCCACCGGGCAATCCAAATGCAGGAAGAGCTGGGACATCACGTCTACTGCTTTCTCTTTCATAAAAGCGCAGTTACATTTTGCATGAGCGTTTGGGCCTGTCACCCATGATGTAAACGTGGCAGTGGTTGGAAACACGCGTGTGTATCGGAGCACAGGAAGCTACGGGATTATGGGGATCATCTTCATCTCGAGCACTTCATACCCAGAAACATTCATGCAAGCAGACATGCAAACAGAGGGGACCGCAAGATCTAAACAAAGTTATTTTTTTCTTCTCCCACTCAATTTAACCCTGGAAAAGGAAGATTCACTCCAAGGTGAATGGAGAAATTAAAGACATTAAACTAAAAGTGCTGCCTTTCATGATGCCAGAGCAAAACAGAGACAGGAAACTGACTGGTCAAATCTCCCATGTGCCATCTATAGCCCTTAACACACTCCACTTCTATAATTGCTATTGCTATATTTAGTTCATAACATTCAGTGCCACAAAGGTTTAAACTCATTTCTTTGAGATGAAAACCCCAGAATAGCAGCCGCCACCCCCCCCTTTTCCGCAGCATGGCCGGTATGATGAACTGTTATTGTCAGCAGCAAGAGTACGAGGAGGAATTCGGATGCTCACCACATCGGAAATGACTGGATGTTTATAGCTTCTGGGTCTGAAAAATGATTATACATCGCGTGTTGCAATTAAAGTGAAAGAATCTAAAATGTTTGCTCGTAAACATATACCATCTGAGCCAGTTTTCATCTATTTATTCAGACAGTGCATTGAAAAAAAAATATTTATACGTGCAAGGAAAACTGCTATAAAGTAATTAATGGGGCGCATATGCAATGCTTTTCTTTGAATCTTGCATAGCATTGCATATAGTTTTACCACTTGTCCAAATAAAAACATCTTTAACTAAGCCATTTGTTATATTTGGATCTCAGTAAATTTGCCAGTGTTGTGCCAAACAGACGGCTGGACAGGGAAAAGAGCAGAACTATAACTCAACTCCACACTGCCACCCACTGTCAGCCCACAGTCACTGCAAAGGATTGTCAATGCTATATCAAATACTTATGAATATCTATCTTGTTACACCTACATAACTTTATTCCTTTCTTTAGATAATACATTCATCTAGGATGAAATTCAAATTCTGTGTAAAGATGACTCCAACCTATCAAACTCCACTGCAGCTGAGGGATAATGCCTTTGCATAATTACAGAAATATAAACTTGTATCACAAAATGAAAATTAAACCTTGATAATATGTTGCTTGGTGTGAGTATAATAACACTTCATATTAACTCCAATCGTAAATACAACACAGACACTCCACCACCAGCCTGAATGTTGCCTTAATTGTATTTTAAATCAGAAAATAGATGGTTATGACAAGGTAAAAATCATAATCATTCAAAAATCTCTTCAAGAAAAGTTCGTGTTCTGTTCTTGGCTCTGTTCCAAAGGCTGCTGGTGGATTATACTCATTGAGGGCTTTCCTGTTTGGGAATGGCTAGGCTGAGGCACCCAGCTTGGTAAAATTTCACACTGAGGGTGGGACTTTGAACAGATGAGTGCTTTGTGTGTCACTTAACTTAACAGCTGCTAAATTTGCCAGCGACCAAGCACATGCCTGCCAGCACCCTCGTCACACGAACGCCCCCATCTGTGTCTAGCCATCGACCCACTAATAACCGGACAAAAGGCTTTGCCAATTTTCAGACTTGTTCTGCAGCCTAATATGCTACAGAAGTGAAGCATTCACAAGAGGATTAGTAAATTAGGATGGCGTGGCCCTCTGACTGCTCCTCAACATGTCATCAGACGTACCCCCATGCAGCCCAGGGCAAGGTTACACCCAATTATCTCAGGACTCGAGAAATTCCCACTTTGCCTGGCGCTCATTATTGCCTTTAATAGCATCCTCTGCAGGGCAAGGGAGGCTAATTTGGGCTGCTTTCAAAGGGAGAGAGCTAGGAGGGGGCGGCTGGCAGCCCAGCATTACACACCAGCCAACCTGAAATTAGCCAGAACCAATGTTGGCCTGGAGCGAGACCCTGACATCCACTGGCAACATATCTCCAACCTCCAGGACCCTCCATCCTCACACTGAACCGGAGCACCATAGAATTGCTTGCATTTTGCAATTACACCAGTCAAACCCGCGGCTCCTACTGTGAGGCAGTTTCAGGTGTGGGCCACACCTCCCAGTGTAGACAGCAATAAGGCCACAGTATGGCACACGTGGCTCCGTTTGTATGTCGCCTGAAATGCTTGGATTTCTTTCTGCACTACTATATTGGATTGCGACTGCACAAGTCACGTGTTTTAATGACGGTATAATCCCGGAGTACAAATCTGAGTTTACTAAAAAAAAACAACTAAGTGCTCCTTTTTTTCCTCCAAAAGAAATGTCCAGTTTTAGTTCATATTCCCACATCTTTGTTGACTCAGTTTATCCGTGTTTTTCTGCAAACCATCAGTGCAGTAAACATGGCAAAACAACAACATTTATTAGCTTGTCAGTAGCTATTAAAATTCATAAGCAGCTGACAAGGAAAATTTCACATGCAGATCACACAAGTTCCAGAAATGGAACATATGTGTATCGTTATAAATCAAAATTAGCAAACAAAGCACTTGGCAGCTTCACATATTTATTGATTTATGAAATCCCAGAAAACATGAATCTGACAGCTTCATATTTTCCATGAAGGCCACAGAAATGTCACCCAGAGAGTAGTCCACATCCCCTCCCCCCTGGTGACCTGTATTCCCAAATATCCAAACCCAGCATGAGCCAAGTGTGTCAACTTTTACCTCCTATATTTCTAAACTAAAGTGCAACATAGAAACAGAGGAAAACTTGGGATAATGTTTTTAAAGAACAAAATATGGGCCTTGCTGTTTTGGTCACCTACCTTTCCAGGTACCTTTCAGAGAAGTCAACCATGGTGTGGAACATGTGTGTGACCTTTTAGACCACTGATCTTGGAGAAGGGCAGGTTGTTGTCATAGTCCTCTGAGCCAGGGCTGCTCTGCACCAGCTTTACATACATCAGTGAGCCAGGGAGGCGGGGCTCTGAGCTCTGCCAATCAACAGTGAGCCAGGGAGGCGGGGCTCTAGCTCTGCCAATCAACAGTGAGCCAGGGAGGCGGGGCTCTGAGCTCTGCCAATCACGACCCAGCTTAGTCAGCCTTCACTGCACATACATTGTAGTGCAATCTACATTCAAACGAACCAGTCCATATGACCCAGAGTAACAAAAAAAGAAGCTCTTGCATGTCAGCAACTTTCACAAAAATGTGCAAGAATGTGACAAGGCTCAGAAAAGGAAGAAAGACCTGCTGTCACTTATTCCAGTCTCCTGCAAGCACACGAGCTGAAGTTTCAGTGCAAAAGTGTGTCTGACCTTGTGGTTCCGGGCCCTGTAAGAAACAACCAATCATTTCCAGATGTTCAAGAGGAAGTTGTCAGGTGGCTTTGATTTAATACCTGCTCTTGAGCACTGAGCGTAGTGCAGTCTTCTCCTCTCTAATGCCAGGATTACCTGTTAATTAACATTGTCCATTTATAACGTGCATCATCTTGCCAAAGTGCACCGGAGGACAGCATTAACAACCACTGAGCCTTCTGAGGACTTCTTATTCCATACTTATTCCATCCTCTGTAATTCTGCAATCTTGATTGTCAACACGATGTTCTGCAAGGGTGATATCAGAGGACTACGTTCCCACAGAATTTCTGGCAAAGCTGAATATTTTGTGTCTACAAGTAGACTTGTAATTATACACACAGTATATTCATGCGTAGTGGTCTGCAAGAGTTTTTTTTTTTTATAAAATTGTGGGTTTCCTGATTTAATGGAAATTCAAGCTAACAATTCCCAAAGCAATGATGACAGTGTAATCCTCACCATAATATAAAATTTTATTTTGTGATGCTGTTTTCCATTATTAAGTGACTGAAGATGCTCATGTCAAAAGAACTTTGTTGTCAAACCTAACAGACATAAAACTTTCCAGAGCTTTGGGTTGCCGTCTGAGTACAAGAACACAAGATTCACACTCATGACCAACTTAGGTGCTCCATTATTTGCTAAGCAATAAATTAAAGGCAGCAATATAAACAGCACAGTTTCATCATTTACCCTTCGTTTGTCCTATAGAGTTCCATGTTGACTAAATTACATACATTTCTGCCCTACTTATTCACTGAAACGAATGGTCAAGGAGGTGTAGCAGCAATCAAGCATCCTATCATGGTCATTCATGAAGGACACTTAATAACTGATGAATAAAATAAATGATGCGTGTAAAGAAAACACATTACTACTAAAATACATTTTATAATTAAATGAGTACAATAAAATAAAGCATACATGTAAAAATGTACAAAACTAATTCTTAAGGCAGTGCCACCATGCCTTTATAACTTTCAACTGTTTTCAACTAAGGTTGCTATGAGTATTTAAATGGGGAATATATAGCATATACCACTATGATAGAAATCCCCCGGTAGTCTGATTGGTCCCCTAACCAAGGAACTTGGGTCTTTAGTTCAGCAGGCGAATCTTTTTGTCTGGTAACTGTGCGGCCTGTGAGGACCCGGGTTTGAAACCAGGCAGGATCACACCCATTACATGTACACAGGCTTTAATATAATCAGCCTACTGTAAGTCATATACAAACATCAGTTTGGCCTTGCAAAGCAGTCTGCTGAACCAATTTAGTGCTGGTCAGCCAATCAGGAGCCAGGTGAGTGACAGTACGGCTCACACACACAGTTGAGGAGCACACGGCGATGCTTGTCTCCTTAGCACTGCAGTGTCTGAGGGTGCCGCTTCCTGTTCTAGGTAAAGGTGATCAGGAGCAAACAAAGTGTGGGATAGAGTCCTGAGCCTCACAAAGCAGACAAAGTGTGGGATAGAGTCCTGAGCCTCACAGAGCAAACAAAACACAAGCAGAAGCCACATACGCACTGGAGCACATGTCTGACATGATAATTAAAGGCTAGGCAAAACTCTACACTAACATTGCTAACATCCATATAGTTGTAACTTGAGGTTGTGCTCTGCAAAGTACACACTATCAGTGTCTCTTCCTCTCACACTGTCCCACCCCTGTCCACTTCTGCACTTTCTTGTCTTCCCGGATTTCATTGGAACGCAGCTGCCCAGAACCAAGCAGAGTCCAAGAACGTGTTGTCCTTTTCCCATCTTTCCCACTCTCCGTCTCTCAAAAAAATCCCCTCCCTGGCATCTATCTGACCCCGTCACCCACCCCCACCCCCCCATCACTGGAACAACCCCTGGCCTAGTGCACCCAAACACACCACACTTCCCCTGGGACATGGAGCTGAAGTGACTTGAAGATTAACATTTGGTCCAGACAAAACATTCCCCTTTAGGAAAAGTGATGAACTAGTAAAAGTCCTACTAGTTAAACCTGTTTCCCTAAATTGGTAATCTCATAACACCTTCAGTAAATGTTGGTCAAGAAGTCTAGGTCTTCCAAACCAGACAAATCTGAGCATAGCACAGAGTAAGAACAACAGAGACAATGCACAGACATTTTAAAATATTTCCCCTGCTATAAAACAAAAGTGGCTAGTACAGCAGGCATAATAATAATTTCCCAAGAGGCTTTGCAATGTCAAAATTAAAAACCAAGGCTCATATTGTAAGAACCAAATTTATTAAATCCCCAATCACATGTTTTGTCACAAAGACCATTTCCCAAACAGGGACCAAACATGTACCTCTGCTCTGCATAGTAAATCTTCACAAGAGAAACCAAATGAATGAATTCAATAAAATGTAATGAATTTTTACGTCTGTCAAGGTGTTAGCCATGACCAGGAGCATGTCCCACATGCCTGCCCATCATGCGAGCACAGGATCGGTGTGTATATGGGAGCAGCTCGTAAGCCTGAGCAGAGTTCTTCTGTGGTCACAGTGTAACTTCTGCTGAGCATCTGAAGCCAGATGGGACGTTAGAAATTAAACCATCATATTACAAGCCATTAAATATAACTAATAAAACAATCAGAACCTCAAGTGACAATTTTTAAGATTGAAATGTATATGTGTACAATTACTACGCATATAGCCATTTAATTGGAGCCCCTGAACCCATCAGATATAAATGAAAGGAAGAACTTCAGGACAGAAGCCCAAAAAGTCAAACCCAGATTTTCACCAGAGAACTTCTTCTCATGAAGTAGTGTTCATGAAAGGCCAAAGAGTACATATGACCCTACATAATGACATAGTACATCATGCCCTGGGAGAATGCCAACACCACGCAGAATACAAAACAGAAATTTCACATAACTTTTAAACACTATTTATGTGTATGTGACTACTGAGGTCACAACTTAACGCTCTCACAAGAGAATACAGATTTTTTTTTTTATGAAAACAAGAAAATGTAATACATATACACTTAACCAAACAAATGTGTAATACATAGATTTAAATTATATGTTAAACCAGACTTAAATATTAATACTTTAATCTACACCATATCTCCCATATTATACGTGTATTGCATCTCCCATATAAATTTAACCATTTATTCATTCATTTATTATGATTCAGCTCATCCTAATAAGGATTGTAACAGTCCATGTACACTATCTCAGTGTGACAAATCAAATACATTTACAGGAAAACTTTGTAAGTGTAATAGGCTATACAGCGAATAAGGACAATGACTTACTTTCACCATGTGACTCGCATAGTGAGTTTGCGTCTAGACCAAGGTACGTAAAAACACGTCTGTCAAATTAAAAGCAGTGAGGAATGAATAAAGGCTGTTGGACTTACAGGTTTTTGGATTTCTTCTTTCTTGTGCCCCCAGGACCTTCTTCACAGCTACATTCGGAGCCAGCGCTGAGCTGAGGAGGAAACAGTAAGAGAATGGTCGGCATCGTACAGTCCCACGGTGAAAGCGAGAGCACAAGGCAGGCAGGGGGGAGACTGGAAAGAGCGACACTGTCCCACACAGCCCTGCAGAGCCAGTCCCCATCAGACTAATCCTCAGGGGGCAATACAAATGCCCCCACACCCTGGCCACTAACACTCCATTGTCTGAAAATGTGCAGGACTGGTGTGTGTGTGTGTGTGTGTGTGTGTGTGTGTGTGTGTGCGCATGCACATGCACATCTAGCAGTACCCAGGTTTACAGCTTTAGCATGGACTGGGGGTGTTATGTTACATATCCTGTGTGCCTGGAGGAATGTATGGAGAGAACAGGGGGTAGGGAAGGGGTCACTCCAGCAACCTGTTGGTCTGGGACGGTCTTGAGGGACAGAGAAGAATGGACCATTGTGTGATGGATTTAGAGCCGGATTCTGACCACACAGCAAACGAGTACAACAAATTTACATGGCCAAAATATCTGCATTAAATGTGAGCCTTCCTCTCATTATATTCACAAAATACACAGTTTTTGCCCCTCAGTCACTGAGAATTTAACTGTAAGTTGTAAAATGTTCAAAAGGAGACCAAACACAACAAAAGGAATTCCAGTGCCAAATATAACCAAGGATAAACACAAAAAATGAAGAGCTAAGACTCCAGTGAGGTTCAGTACCAGGCTGCTGAAATGTAACTCCAGAGAGAAAAGCAAAGATTCTGCCTAATCCTTCAACTGCCTACGGTAAGTCACCTAACCCTGCTGAACTGGGAAGGGGGGGGGGGGCACACTGCCTCCAGACTTGAAACTGGAGACATTCCAGTTTAACATTTAGCAAGGCAAAAAGCCTGGCATGGCTGTCCTTCAGTGACAGAGAAGTCAGAGAAGGTACCGCAGATAAGAAAGGGTGCTGCTGTCAGTCAGAACAGAGGCAGCTGTCAAGGACTGGTCTGAGGCTCTAAAGCGTGCGTGACCAGTTCTCCTTTGGTTAAGCAGAGGCATATTCCTGCTAGCCGAACAGAGCAGGGGGCTCTGCACGTACATTCCCACTGTGGTTTACACGAAACACTGAACCACCAGCTCCTCTCTCGCCAACAGAAGTAAACGAGCTTCGGTTCGCTACACGCAGGGAAGTGTCCTGATTCTTCTCCATCCTATAGCTCACCTGCTTTGTTTTCCTTTATTATCACAGACAATGTAAAAGCACAGATTGCTTTTCCTTCTGGAAGACTGATACTCCCCACAGAAATGGGCCTGGACCACGTGACCTCAGGGAGCGTTTCCTTGCATTGTGCGATCCATTATGTTGAAAAAAAGATCAAAAGACTAGCCGTCCTCCTTACTCATAACATCAGCACACATTCTAAAGAAAAATTAAAAATAAAACGTAAAAACAGGTAACTATCAGACCTGCATTGCTTTTCAGCTGACATGAAGCAAGCTTCCTTGTACTTGGCTAAGAGTTCATGTCTGTAATGTTCAAAACAAACCAGACACACCTGATTCAAGTTTTTTTTTTTACTGTACCAGTTTTTCTGTGATGCTTAGCTGACATTTCACAAACTACAAACACACACAATTTGTTCTTCTCTCTAGAGCCGTCTTTACAGTTACAGTGTGCAGTGGGTTAAATTTCAGGAGCGCATTGAGAACAGCAGCAAGGCCATTTTCACAACATCTGACAGTCATTCTTCTTCAGTCACATGGACTCAAAGCGAGAAGCTGATACCTGCCACCCGGAAACTACCGCGACTCATGGCACCACAGTGGGGAGGACAGAAGGGATGCAATTCAAATGGCTGTGCAATATATTTATATTGCACAGCCATTTGAATTACATCCCTAAAAAATGTTCTGCTGCTAGAAACTTCTAGCTGGAATGGGTGACTTCCTTCCTTCCTGTGGCAGTGTGCACTTTTAACAATGTTGCACAGCAGTAATAAGCTACTGAGTTTCCTTTCTGCACAAAATGAGTCACACTTCGGGATAAAACGAGACAGGCTTGACGTATCAGATAAACTTGGCTCTTAGGCTTGGCCTGAGTTGATAACTGCTCGTAAAGCTCACCAGCCCCTTGGTTCCCTTCCCAGCATAAACAGTGTGTGATACCAGCTGTACACATTTCTTGAGGGCAGATATTCTCAAAACACACTTTTTTTGTCAGTCTATTAATAACATTAAAACTGTTTTCTTCATTTCTGTTCCAACTGTACTGACAAAATTCAGACAGCTGCAACCCTTCTACAAAATGTAAAATCCCTTTTTTTCTGACTAATGCCATTGTTGAAAAGAAAAAAAAATAAATCAGACAATGTTTTATTTTGATATAACAGTCATATATCTGGCCGACTTTCCAGCAATACCAGCTGTTAGGAATGTTTCAGCCTTTACATGCCCACACGTTGCGTAACATATCCTGGATACTAAGAATTTATAGGAGAAATACTAAGAATTCTAATACCGATTTTTTTTTTGTTAACAGCTTAGGTGAAAACATGTTTGGCTCTGCTTTTGAATCCTGCCTGAACTTGCAGTGCCTCAGTTCCCGGTTCCCATGTGAAGAAACGGTCATAAACAAACAGGACACATAAACAAGATAATATGGAAAAAAAAATCAGAGTTATGGACAGCATTAAGGCAAACTGTGCCTTTAGTAGGAGAATGACCAGATAAACTAAATCGAAGCGCCTCTTCTGTGTTCTTCAGGCAGTGTGTGAGTGGTTAGTTATACACTGCATGCACTGTCATATGCACAATACACTGTCCTAAATGAAAGCGTCTGCCAAAGGCACAAACGGCTAGTAACAAACACTATCATATGCAAACTATGTAATCTAAACAAAAGCAGACAAAACATCATGCCTTGCTCAGAGCTGTGTGCCTTTTGACTGTACCATTTTCTGCCTGCTGAACAACATGAACTCAATTTCTTATTAACATCATTTTAACCCATTAAAGCATTCTTTTTTGTTTTAAATTCACACATGTTAGTAAGCAGTCTGACCCTCAACTGGATGTGGCATGCGCTAACCAGCCTACACGCTTTGACAGTGTGTTTAGAGACAGAAAGCAGACACCATATGCCCAGAAACATCACAATAAAAGCTAGTACAGCGCAGCCACAAGGAAACACTCAATATCTTGTTCTCACGTGATCCAATTCACTCCAGGAATAATAGCCCAGCTGCCTTTGGCAACACAAAGCACAGAACCCCGAGTAACCTGTGTCACGTATTGTTACATGATGATTAAAACGAGAAACACTGTAAGTACTTTTCTGTAACAAAGCACTCACGTAAAACTATGGCTGGCAAATCCCACGCCATTTTGTAACCAAAACGTATGTAAAATAAATACTTCATTGTAAAGTGTTACATGCATTAAGTACAAAATGTTTCCAAGTGACCTTACTGAAAATAGGTGGTGGAAAAAAGTTATGTTTATATAAGAAGACCAGTGCAATGTGTACAGACCAGTGCAATGTGTACAGACCAGTGCAATGTGTACAGACCAGTGCAATGTGTACTGTTTGTTCACGTCCAGCGTACCTAAACAGTGCTTTGGTTTAAAAATAGTTCAGAGGATTCCTAAGGAAATTTTTGATGAGCTGGAAAAAAAAACATAGACCTAAAATGGAAAATACTGAAATGTACTAAACATATAAATAAAAAATAAGGAATCTTTCACTCTCAAATGTAAAAATGTGTGATTTTACAGCTAAAAAATGAGTGATTACTCATGAAAATATTCATATCTGACCATAACAGCACAGCTTTGTTTTCTCCACCATGAAACCTAAAACACAATATAATGAAGCACAAAACAAAATCAATCTAAACGCAATGTTAATGTTCCAGTAATGTTCTATTCAGTTTTCAAATTTACTGATTCATCCTCTTCTTTAAAGGTCCCAGAATTTGCTGCCTTGATAAATTGGCCATTTTTTCCAGATTGTTATTCATAAACTTATCTTAATTATATGTGTTAATATACGTTAATTATATAGTTAGCATTAGAATAGCATTATAAATGTACATAAATGCAACCTTTTTGCTCGATTTGAGACCTGTCATTAAGCATATCCATGTATTTAATAAAAAAAAAAACATGTATAAAAAAAAATCACACAAAAGTTATAATTCTTTATAATAACAACAATAATCATCATTCAGTTTTAATAAGCAGTTAATAAAAATAAAACCATGAGATACACAGCCTGACACTTTGTGATATAGAACATGTGTTAACAATTCTTGAGTATGCTGTGCACTGTCTCTATCTGAGCTTCAGGCAAGCGTTCATGAGACGAGATGGACACTGCAATGGCTGCTCTGAGCTGAGTTAAATGTGCACTGCGTGTTTCATCGTGAACTGAGAGAGGGGCTGTCTGGCTGCTCTGAGCTGAGTTAAATGTGCACTGCGTGTTTCATCGT
>JABJVR010015452.1:0-29912 GCA_025773905.1 Chitala chitala | reverse complement strand
AAATGTGCACTGCGTGTTTCATCGTGAACTGAGAGAGGGGCTGTCTGGCTGCTCTGAGCTGAGTTAAATGTGCACTGTGTGTTTCATCGTGAACTGAAAGAGGGGCTGTCTGGCTGCTCTTTCTGGCCTGCACAGGGCAGGCTGTCCATGCACTTATTTAGTTTGTGCACAAAACTGTGCAAGGCCAAGGACACAGTGGACGGAAGGGAAGAATTCTGGATGCACCCTGGAGTGCCCGTATTTCACACAGTCACACACAGTTCTACACACACGTCCATTGCACTAACAATGCACAGAGTGATCTGAGTGATCTTTTCAGGTTTTCGGATTAGTTTGAGTTTAAAACGTGGAGCACAATTATAGGGTGAGGACAGTAGAGTGGATAAAACAAACTGATTCAGTAATTTGGTTTATAACACACACACAAACACACACACACACACACACACACACACACACACACAGTAGCACCCTTGTATCTGATGATTTGATCCACCTGATCCACTTAACCATGGTCAACAGCAGGAAAAAGAATAATTTTATGTAAAAAATACGCAGTTCACAACTTTTAAACCACACACCAATCAAGTTCGTACTGTACAGTGCGTATAAATATGAGTGACGCCAGTACTGACGGGAACTGTAGCGTGCTTGTGGCAAACTGTGGCACAGAATACACAATATTGAAGACACATTTTGGTAGTGAAAAAGTGATAAAGTTATATTTAAAAGTGAATAATAACCCAACAACACATGTGTTCCAGAAAATCTCTTTGGCATGCTTTTAAATTCACAAACCAGAGACTTCTTGTCAATGTCTTGGCTCTTCATTGGTTCTTCAGGTCAGTTACTGGCATCCTGAAGACCAATGGGTATTCTCCAACTCGGACTCAGTCCCGCAAGTGTTCAAAGACATGCACAGACACAGAAACATAAAGAAAATACGACCAGGGACGTAACAAGGGGTTATATACAGCATCTGCTCTTATTCGCGATTCCAGCCACCCTCAGTAGAGCTTGGAACGTAATAACTGTGGATACAGGGCTACAACTGTGTGTATATATATATATATATATATATATATATATACACACACATATACAGAGACAGAGAGAGCACCTGATTTTGGTAATGCGTTCATATATTTAAAAAATGTCCACTGGGTGGATATGCTGTCTACATCATCCATGTACTTAATACACATCCTCCAGACTGCAAGGCAAGTGCACTTTACCCTAATAAGAGAGTGCTGTACCTCCCCTCTTTTCCCCAGCGAAAACAAACACCGCCAAACACAAACATTCAACAATTCAGTACATCGGCCTTGAACTTCAGTAATCACTTATGGTCCCATTTAAACAGCTCTGTATTTTTGTCCGATGCTGAATCAAGTCCAATGGACTGCGCAACTCTGGACTTCAGCTAACTATTTTTAGAGTCATATTAGCCTCATACTGACCCCAGAATTGTACAGCACGCTAACATAAGGCCGACACAAACCAAAACAACAACAACAACAAGACCCACAATGCAGCCTAGTCTGTCTGGGGACAAACAGCAGAGGAAGTCCCAGGCTGCCTTGCCACGTCCAGGTCCTTGGTGGCGCCCAGTGGCAGGCAAACAGGAGTGCTCCATCGCTTTGCGCCTTGCCGTATGCCCCACTGCCTCACAGGCACATCCTGGTACTGGGAAACACACACATCTGACCAGCAAATCCAGTAGGGCAGCCAGCAGCTCTTCCAGGAAATCTACGAGCCAGTCTGTGCATGTTTTAGTGATGCTAACCCTGCACTCCGGATAAGTTAAGTAAGCAGGCTGACTTAATGTTCTAATGCAAGTCTATTACACACATCTCCAAGTTGAGCACACTTAAATACATCGTTAGCAGATTTTCTGAGCCTCTCAGCATTGATTTCAGACACACAAGCCTACAACCGACCAGGCACAAGCACAGCTTACAAAGTTAACTTTGACAAAAGCTACAAAGGTTGCTTTATTTTAATACAACAAAAATGAATGGTTCAATAGAGTAGAGATAAATCTTTTAAAGGCTTTTAAGCACTGATGCTTCTTACAAAATGTTACTGAGCAGTAACATAACAGAAGTAGTTAAATGACAAACACAGACATACACACAGTTTCATAAACACAGACTGCACTTAAGGGTACATGATAAACAGCACCAACATTACAGTGAATGTCCTTCACTCCCAGAAGGACGACTTCCCTCTCTTTTTTGCACCAAGCTTTCAAAGAAAGCCACTACAGGTCAGTGGCTTTCCTACTGGCCCTATAGACACAACACAGGATATTTCAGTGAAATATTCATCCTGACTCCTCTACTCTTCCAGGAACACGCAGCAACATGCTTTTACTGCAAAGCCCTGTGTTATCCTGTCCAGGTACATGAAAGAAAAACAAACAGTAAAGCAAAACAGTAGAGTAAAGCATGGAATTAACTAAAGAATTTTAGTATCCCAATATGACCTATATTAACATTCTTTCTTTAAGTTCAAAGTGAAAAAAAGACTTTAAAGTTCTCTTTATTCATGAACCCACTTTTCCCAGCGTTACGTTCACACTTGCCCTGTTCAGAATGCACCCTGCCCCAAGTGTCACCCGATAGGCTCTAGTCTCACCACTTCACAAGTCATTTGGAAATTATAGAGGAAATAGAGGAAAAGTTAACATTAAGGCACGGTGCCACATCTAGCTTCCTTAAGTAATGAGATAAAGCTAAAAAAAAGTTCTGCGTCACATTGTCTTCCTGTGCTTTATTGTGATCTGCCTGTGCATAACAAATGCAACCTTTCAATAAGCCCTAATTTGCATACTTTTTAAACTGACTATGATAACAACTATTTTCATCTGTGAAAATATTTATGGAACTGCCTGAAAAGCCACAGAGACATAATAGTATACTTGCATTTGTAAAAGGAAATCGATGTCACAGTAAAGACAGGGACTGTGGCGAACCTTATTAGTTACAGTGTGAAATACTTGTAAATATAAGAAAGATTACAACTATCTTCCATCAACTTAAAATATTCCTGCCATCCACCCTGATATTTTACTAGTTAACTGTCATGTGGTAGTGGACCACAGCAAAGATCCACCTGGAGATTACACAAGCACTCTGTAATAAAGCCTTTTTCTAAATTACTACAACTGTCTTCTGGAATTCCTGGATAATATGCACCCTGCTAATTATCCTTTTAATACATTTAAACCAATTTAGAAGCCTCGAGAGAACAAAAAATAAAGGGTTACACATCCTACATAAAACATTATCTGTATACACATTTAAGACTGTATTACTACAGAAGCACAAGAGCTACATGCCCACTGATATGTAAAATGCCATTACATTCATGGAGCATGCAAACCTTAGCAGCAAACATGTCTATATAGAACAGGCATGACAATGCGTTGAAACCTAAGGAAACCTACAGCACACTATGCAGTATTTATGAGACTGAAGTGTTGTGAGGAGCCAATGTCACTGGTCACTCCAGCACTGTAGCTGCATCAGGCCCACATAAAACAAGCAATCGTTTCCATGGCATGTACACTGCCTATGAGACGACACAAGTGAGTATTCGCTTCCTGTGAGATACAGCAGTAACAATAAATGCATGAGTATGCTGTCTGTGGAATACAGAAGTAAAAACAGATGATTAAGTATGTTATTTATGAGATACAGCAGTAACAATAAATCTTTAAGAGAAAAAAAACGACTATTAACAGCTGGATTTAGTGGGAGGCTAGTGGGAGTGAAGTTACAAACAGGCGGCTGACCATCTGTCATTACTGTCGTTTTAAATGAAAGGAACACAGACAGAAGTGCAATACACTGAAGTATAAAGAGAACTATAAAACAACACAAACAAGGAAGACAGTTTTAACACTGAGGGAAAAAAGAAAGGGAAAGGGCTGCTCCTGGCTTGGGGTGAGGACCACATGATGTACAGCCCCATCTTGTGGACATCTACATATACAGATGTAAAAGAGAATATATTAAACACAAACACACACACACACACACACACACACACACACACACACACAGAGGCACACAGTGATATTCTACAGTCACTGCTGGAGACTAACCACAATAATTTTCTGGCAGAATGAAGCTGAGTCTGGTCCAATTTCCCTTTATCTTGAATTAAGGCATACTAATTACATTTTAAATCAGTCACAACTCCCATAAGCACTTAATGTTTCACATTTTGGGGTGAATCTGGCTGTGGTACATGCATTGGTGTATGGCATATGGATAAGAACTAATTTAAGGTTCAACTGTTCATTGCTTACATCAAGGTGCTGAGACAAGCCTGCATGACAAAAGCACACAGTGTCAGATGAATAACTACACACTGTTTACCGATTCTGAGATATTCTAAACTGCTGCATGCATTTCTAAAAAGACTGGAATTTCAGGAGGAAACTTTATCCAGATTGAGTTTTACCATAATAAAAACAGTCTAACCAAATGTAGACTGATACTGACAGTGTAATAACAGACTCTTTAATTTAATTCTTTGCCAGATTAATTTACTGTATTTCTAAGCACAATAATATTATTTTATGTAGATCTAAACTGTGCAGACTAGAGCAGGTGTCACACTGTCCTCTGGTTTGCAACAGGTATTAGGAAAGGGAGGAGCCTATGAGTTATGTGTTAATTGCAATTACGGAAATACCATACCCCCCAAAGCAATTTTAGAAGTTAAATGTGCAATACAGAATGATTACACTGTGAACCTACAGAAAACAAAGGCAGAAAAATTCTGCCTCACTCTCTATGGAGGAATAGTACCTATTCCATTGAGCCACCAGGGGGCCCCAGTTCAAAACCAAAAAATAACAGCACCCAGTTCTGAAGCCCATTAAATACTAAAAAGAAACATGGCTGTACTGTTCATTCGCAATGACTGCAAATTCTCTTTGACACTTTGGTGAACAGTAAAACAACCTCAATCTAAGAGTACAATCTAATGCTTAAACCAATCAGTCACACAATCAGTGTGGACCCCGAGCTGGATTTCATATAACATAACATTTTAATTTAGCTACCTAGCTTGCGCTTTTATCCAATAACACTATAGAAAAGTCACTTGCATAGTTGGCTCTTTGTAACTGCCACAATTTAAATTGAAAATTGTGCTCAAGGGTACATGGCACGGCTGGGACTTCAACTGGCAGTTTCTGGGTTACATGTCTATGCCCTCAGCCGCAGTGACTCAGCAAATTCATAGCCTGCGGACAGGCTGTAGATTGAGCAATGAAAATGATTTTTTTTAGACTTCCATTTCTAAATATTTTCATGTATTCATCACTAGGTGACAAGTTCAGTCTATAAAAAGAAGCCCATTTTAGTCCCTCCAGCTGATTTTTTTTTAGTTCTGGATTTATAGGAGCATGTGAGCGCTGTTTTACTGATCAGGTTAACAATAAGCGAACTGGTGTTCATAAATCTTTGTTTGTATTTATTCGTATTGCTGTTATTCTGTAAGATCTGCAATTTCTTCTGTAAAGCACTTTGAGGCACATAGTTGTAAAAGCCACTATATAAAAATAAATTGAACTGAATTGAATTGAAAACTCATAGACGTGTTAACACCTTATAAGCCCAGTAACGTGTTTGTAAAGTGTTTGTGTCACGCTTTATCAGAGCCTTTACAGTATGTCCTTAGGGATAACACGCTTTTTCCGTGGCAGCGTCAGGGCTGCAGTGTTTATGCAAGTGCAGCTGTTTGTTTGGTCAGTCAAGATGAGGTCAAAAGCATTAGGAAAATGTCAATGGTGACGACCTAAAGACAAGTTTCATTCTGTCCATATAAATGAGCAACCATGTCACAACTCATGCATATTCGTGCAACAAGATTAGGTCAATAAAACAAGAAAACATTATTTCAAATTGATGAGGCTGATGGGGGTGGCAGACAGGGAGAGGCAGGGAGGATGAGGACACTGACCTTCCTCCCAGAGAACAGCATATAGAGCTGGTGCATAGAGCCTCCGTTTTTGGCGAACTCCTTCTTGAGGGTCTTGGGGGACGGCAGGGTCCAGCCCGAGCTGTGGGAGCTACCAGACTCCAGGCAGTGGATGGCATTGTCGGAGGCAAAACAGGGTGAGCGCGCTTCCTGGAGCAGGCTGCCCTCGCTGTGCGTGCGCCGCCGCAGGGAGTTCTGCACGCTCAGGCTGGCGTGCCGCTTCTCACACGACGGCGCATCCGCCACACTGCGCCGCTTACTGCAGCTACCATGCTTTGGGCAGCTCTCGTCGCCTTCATCCTCCTCCTCGTCATCCTCATCATCTTCATCCTGGTCGTCATCGCCATCCGTGCCTGGGGAGGACAGGCCATCCACGCTGAACGTGCGGTCAAGCCGCAGCTCGGGGATGATGAAGGATGAAGAAGAGTGAGAAGACAGGGCGCCTGCCGCATCTTCTCCCACTGGGTATTGTTGTCCCACCTCTTCCCGGTCATTCTCCTTTGCTTTGTCACCTCGGTCCTCCAAAACGTCAGTGCTCTCGTGGTTCTCATCTCCCCGGGTGAAGGCAAGTGGGGTACAGGGTGTGTCATGTTCCACACCCAGTGGACTGCGAAGCTCCTCCAACAGGCCCGGGAACTCCAGCCGAGCGTTGCCCATGGGAGCCGAGTAGATGTCCTGCAGCTTGCTCTGACCCGGCTCAGTCGGACCCAGCTTATGGTGCTCCTCAGCCTTGGGCTCCAGCATCTGTAACACAGACAGCCACACTGAAGTTAAACAAAACCAGATGAGAAAAACCATGTGTTGTATCCAGAATTACAAAGGAAGCTCTCAGACACACTCTTGCACCACACACGTGATTTAGAACCATCGGTGTGTTGAGAACACATATAGCACCAGCTGATGCTATCAGCGGCTTTCTGTTCCTCAGATGGTTTCATCCACACTGATGCACACATTTCACCTGTCTAATTAGGTAGATGTAGCGGAGAGCTTCATCATAAGTACTTTTTCCCAAGGGCACAACAACAAGATCCAAATTAACAAACATAATGTCAGTGTCTATAAAAACCATTCAAACGTGCTGTACCAAGCCCGTGAACTGGTCCAGAACTGGATATCATGAATTTGGTGCCTTCCACTCTGGAACTGGTGACGAACATCACAATGGTAATTGTGATACTCTGGCACAAGATACGACTTCACTTAAAAGTGGAATGAGTACACAATGTAATGGTATGACTAACAGTGTTTGTATTAAATGGTCTTTCTGCAACAAACTGAATTCCCTGAAAAGAGAATGAGATTCAGCTACTTAAATTTTTTAAATTCTAATATTGGCTTGTGGTGAAGCTCTACAACAAACCACCCATACACAACAACATGCATTCAGTTATTCATGCAGATGCGAAGGCAATCTGGTCCCGAAAGCTAATCGAGCAACATTTGGTTCTTAACCGCTTTCAAATGCTCATGACGTAAATCATTGCTGCATTTGTATCATTGCACGGTGAACAGACAGAAACACAGATAAATATTACTGACACAGAGAAATGGAGATTAAATATTCCAACTATAACTCGATGACAAAGAGTTTTGTTAAAGAAAGCCTTTGCGGAACAACAGATATCCATGAAAAGGTTGCAGTGAAAGTACAAGGTCGACAGCATAATAGGCTAACTGTCAGACATGGACCCTAAGGAACAAGCTCTGTCCACCCCCAGCCAATTACCAAAACAAGCACTCACCTTCATTCACCTGTGAAATGTCCTTCGTTCAAGAGATACCCCATTACTTGCAAATCCATTGCACTGTACATTTGAAGTCACATTACTGTGTAAATAAAGCAAAATGTTTCCATGTGCTTTTTCCTTCCTGCATACGTCTACTTAGTCTATTCTAGTAAAAGCGCAGTGACTGATTCTGAACTGCTTTCAACCTGCACTAATGCAGACAAGTTCAACATGTGAAATTAGCTTACTCACCATTTCCCCTGTTTCTGATTCACTCTGATTGTAGGTGGAAGACCATCATACCGGTACTATACATGCTTACCTAACGCACATACGTGGCTCATGCAGCATTGGAAACTGTTCATTTTAATATCAATTCAAATTTTAAATAGCCTATATGTGCCATTAGCTTGAATCTGTCCTCCTATTCTTGCGTACACATCTCTCTCTCTTTACCTACTGACCCATCCCATTTCCTGTAAATAAAAAAGAAGGATGCATTCTTTACAGTGGTTGATGAAACAAGATCTCATTTTCGGCAACGCCTGTGTTTGTTAAAAAATTAGCCAACAAAACATGAATAAAAAGCTAAAAGCAATACTAACCAAAGATGATTCCAAACATCATTAATTCCCTCACAAATTTGAACTGAGTCTTCATTTTCCCAAGAAATAACCTTGGAAAAGTCTGTAAAGTACCTATGAAAAAAGGCAGCTTGAGAATTCTAAAATTCGAACACATTGCAATATAAGAGCAAGTGCAGCAAAAAAGAAATGGAACTAAACTTCAGGCTCGTCGTGCCAGACATAAGCGTTGACTAGACACAGCTGAAAACTCTGAGCAGGAGCTGCACTGTTTGGCCTGATGTTCAGGCTGCTTCAGTGACAGTCAGTCAGCAGGGACCACAGAAGCAATATGCACAACCAGTGACTGACATGCCAGTTCTGTGCTGTGCTATGCTGTGCTTTGCTGTGCTGTACTTTGGTGGGGATAGCCTTACTGCTGCATCAGGCCTCGGTGGGGTTAACCTGAGTGGGGTGGGGTGGGGTAATCTACACCGCAATATGACAACCCCTTCACACCCAGGCTGTGGCTTTGTGGTCAGCGCACAATGAAGAAATCAATGCCTCGTCCACACCTGAACATATTTATTCATTAAGTCTCAGCAGGGTCCTGTGATGCATGCAAGCCTCTTACTTATACTACACTGTTAAGCCCAGATTTCACTTTCTTACCTTACTATGCTACCAAAAATCAGGGCATTTGCCCAGTCAAATAACGGACCCAATATTGTCCTCCTTAATAAATGAGAGTGCCCGATTCTCAAAGCAATCTTCTACAGGAAACCATTCTGAGTGAGGACTTTACATTGGAACGTTTACCCCCACAGTTCTAGACCTCTCACACCAGTTAAGCAACAAAGGCAGAAATAAACCCCTGCTTCCAAAATGGTGGTGGCGTACAGTATTTACTCAAGATAATAATAAACAGGAAGCAGCAACCACGCAATGTGGCAGAGGAATCCACAAGAGATCAAGGCCCAGATCTTCGCACCGCAGCAGGGGAGCGTTACAAAGGGAGGCACTGGTGGGGTAGGTAAACAAGCACGGGCTAATGAAGTCTCAGTTGTGCAGGGAAACGCTCTCATTAACAGCAGCTCCTCCACCAGTTCCACCCTCTACCTTCAATTCCTCGAGCCTCCCTCAACAACACAAACGCACCTCTTCTATATGACTTCCTCTCCACCCCCCCTCCCTCTCCCCCAAAATCCCTTTCTGTAAAACAAATTTTAAAACTGCTGAGGAGAGGACATTTAGCTGATGGAGCTCCTGTCAGCTGGCCTGTGGCTCACCCCTCCCTGCTCTCCCCTGTGTGCCCAGGGGAGTACAGCATTTCCGCTTGCTGATGCTAAGCCATGTGGGTAAAATCCCCCCCTCACCACACACACACACTCATACACACACACACACACACACACACACACACACACTGCTACTGTGTGACTGCTGAAATTAAAGTAACACAGTCACAGAGGAGGAAGTGCATTCTCCCTTCCACCTCGCAGCATTGCAATGACCAGAGGCATCCTTGAGAGTAACACTGTAACTTAGAGGTTCAAAACTAAAAAGCATGCAGAAATAAATAAACTAAATGTTCTGGAGATGGTCCAGCAGAGATCACATATAAAAAAAAAAACTTAAAAGCTCAGGTTAGCTATATAATGGGATCAGTATAAAAAGTGTTTAAAAGGGAATTTCATATCAGATAGAAAAGGATGGTTTAAATTATATACATTTATTTATATTATATAAATACACATGCAAGCACACACACAAACACACACACATACACACGTACAGTCCTGTAACTTCTGCTTCATGAGAACTGTATGTTCCATGGTAGAAGTAATAACTCATAGAAAATTATACTATATATTAACTTGTAAAAAAAAATCTTGGATTCTCAGCGATCCACGAATGAATTGTCTCTTCACATATGCAAATATTTAATAACGCAAGGGTGAAATTAAATTAAACTAAATCAATAGTTTTCAAGCTTGCAGTTTGTTCCGTAACCCTGATTAGAGGCCATGAGAACAATGGTTCTCTCTTTTCTATTTCTCTCTCTCCAGTTAATATGCACTTGTATTACATTCAAGTGTGAGGAGTACCACATTATGTAAAAAAAAAAATATATATATATATATATATATATACACATATACATAATAATTATTATCTTTTGTACCATGTACTGTAGCAACTTCTCAGACAACCAATAAACAAACTGAACACAAACTTTAGTGGTAGGTGCGTGTGCATGTGCGTGTGTGTGCGTGTGTGTGTGTGTGTTAGAAGAGCACCACTATGACTGTGAACTGTATAGGAAAGGTGAGCACTTCCATGCAGATCTTCTAAAGCGCTGAACAAGATCACACTTGTCACCAGCATAAATACCCTCGCATCAGTACTGCAGGACTAATGCAACTTTAACCACCACGTTTCATTCTGAACACAGCTTTACAGCTGTTAGGGTTGGACTAAGAGCCAGTGGAGATGTGGCTGTGCTGCTCGAAGGTACGCTCCAACATGCATGTCCTGTGTGACCCGATATGGAAGAACTGCCACAACATGACACACAACATTTTGGAAAGCACGATATGTCTTCACAAAGCTTCATCATCCACAGACATTAGTCAGAGCCCAAATCTGATTCTGATGGTTGAAATCAAAGGAGGTAATAAGATCTGGTGCATACGGCCACTACACCTGAACTTTTAACAGGTAGGACATAATATATTCAGACAGTACTAAAAAATCCTGAAAAGCCCCCAGGACAGCTCACATTAGCACCACTACAACTGTGAAGTCAAAAGGCAAGGTGAGCACCTCCATGCAAATCCTCAAAAGCCCTGAACAAGCTCACACTTGTCACACGCTAAGGACACGCCCTTCGAACCTCTGCCCACAGAAGACCTCAAGTGAACAAATGTGATGAGGTCAGGAGAAGACAGCAGGCTCCCAGGGTAATGTAATACTTCTTACTTCATTCAATCAGGGCACAGAAGGAGAGCCTCTTATGCTGCCTTTATTCAGACAAATCACAGGATCAAATGGGAACTGCTGTCACTACACGAGCGCTCCTTCTCAGCAGCCAGGAGCTCGGCTCATACTGCTCAGCACAGGCCGCTGCCAAACTCAACACAGCAAAGACCTACAATATGAAAACTTAAGAGAAGAGTACAGTAAGTGTCCCAACAAGTAAATAAAGAAAAAAAAATCCCAAGTGATTACAAACTGGATCAACAAAGTCTTGAGCACCATGTGTGATGTATCTGCCTGGCAACCTTTAAGTTCACAGTTGGTTGTTTTTCTCAGCGAAGTTCCACACAGGCTAGAGTCACAAGACTGCAGATATTTTAAAAAAGTAACATGCAACCAAAAATTACATAAGCTGCAAAGTCATCACACTTTCACACCCCAGGGCAAAGAGACTGACAACCAGGGCCTAGTATTATTAGCATTGCACTAATCACAGAATATCATGCCACTCAGGAATGGATGAAAATAAAAGAAGCCTTTATAAAAAAGGAATAGTCCCATGTTCACAGTACAGAAGTATCTTAAAAGTAGGTTTAGCAACTTGCTGAACTAGTTCAAGTTTATTACATATGAAACAGTCAGAGACCCAAGAATCCAAAGTCCATTCAGAAAAACAAGAAAACAAATCTGCTGCCAACTAGGAGTTTACTATCAAACTGCAAATCAGTGAAATTCATTTATAGTGTTAAACTTGTTAGAAGAGCACAAACAAACATACATTTTCAGTTCGTGGGTTTTTAATAAAACTTCACACAACATAAGTGATCCCAGCACCATGGGACGCTCCTTCAGCTTCTCTTGGGAAAGTGAAAAACCAAGTAAAAAAGACAAAGAATTAAAGGAGACAGAGGACTCCATTGAAAGAAACCTACTGGCTTTGTGAGCAGAACTAAAAAGAGACCGGTACTGGAAGGAAATCAGGGGAACGGAACAAACGTGGTGTGAAATTGCCCAGCTATGCGCTTCTGTAAGCACATGTGCTCACCGAGCGTTAAGAGAGTACCACTGTGGAACAGCCGCTCTGACAGATGGACCTCAGGCCTGTCATTTCACACCATTACACAGGAAGAGACTCCACAGCCAACAGTAATGGGCACTATCAGGGAGAGGTAGTGCAAGTGAGGGACCAAGGGGAGAAGTCCATAAGCCTCCTAAAGCCCCTCAGAGCCTAGGAGGTCACCTCAGGTGGACGTGGGCTCTCATGCCTTAATGCACAGTCTAGGACAGTCCAGCTATGTTGAGTGGGACCATTTAGGTCTAAGGGCTGTATTTCAGATTGATACAATACTCATATATTTATACAGCATTGAACTAGGAAGGTGATGGATGTAAATTGGTACAACTCTTATCTGTAGCCTGAAATCTGATGATAAAATATCAATTTCATCTTTGGAATAGTGCTGTGGATATCCATTCAGTGCATAATAAAATCACACAAATACAGGTGTAGATGTGTGAGACAAGGGAAGCCCTACGTGCATTGGATTTGGAGAGTAAGTGCTGAAGGCTTCAAACGAAGCCACATGACTGGGTTACAGTCAGAAATACAGAAACAAGCTTCAGATACACACTTTAAAATGAACATAACGATGCGCATTAGTTTTGCGGGATCCTGCAACAAAGTAAGAGTTCAGGTAGGTCAGAAGCGGTTTGTGATTTTGCAAGTCAGAGACTGCCGAATAAGAAATCTTCTACTGTAGCCGTCTTTGAGTCAGCACTCAGGTCAAACATTCTTAACTTTCCAAGAATTTACCAAATCGTCCTTGTGACTGGCGATAAATATCACATGGGGGCCCTTGTTTAATAAAAAAGTTATAAAATTTTTTACTGTAAAACACTTGACGTGCCTCATAGTAGAGTTTACAGATTACGAATATCTTTAGATGCAGCGATCGCTTTGACAATGCCTTCTAATGTCTTAAATACTGACAAAGATAAATGCTTCAGCAGCATCATCTTAGCTTAAATCGATTTAAATCATTGACCAGTATCACTAACATCAGCAGCCTGTCCAACCATAGTCAACAAATACAAATACGGACATTTAATATGAAATTAATCAGACTGTTATACAATGCACACATAAAGCAGTGAAGTCTTTAACATCTTTTTAAGAGTTTGCACATAACAAAGCATATGAGAATAAAAAGCTCTACAAACTAGCCAAAATATTTTCCTGTCCCATCAAGCCACTGCAGACAGCCCTAAAGATTCTTTTTAAAGTTGAGATTTGGAGTATGACAGTCCGGATATTCCATCCATTCAACAATTCATTATCAAGTCACTTTCCTTTGCAGGGATGTGAGGTCCTGATATGCATATTATTGATACTATTTAGATGGAGGCAAAGATGAGATCTTTAAAGCCAAAACCAAAAATACAAATACAACTAAAACTGACTGGTCTCCCTGCAGCCAGAGAATATGCCATCATCATGCATGATGACAACTGCATCAAGCCTGCTGTACAAGCTAAATAAGATCATAAAGAAGCATCACACAACCTCTGTAAATAAATAAATAAATAAATAAATTACTGACCTTAATCGATCTGACGTTATTTTACCATTGCCAACACCATGGCTGTAATAGTTTTGATCTAAAAATTGATTTCCACCCAGTTTTGTGAAACAACATGGAAAATTGCAAATGTCTGCTAATTGGGCCTGCATGAAATAAGTGATGTGATGCTGACTTCCTACTTAACATCTTACACTTTCCTTGAGCAATGAACTCTTACTCCCACTTTGTTGTTGCATAGAGAATGCACTATGTAGGGGGCACAATGGATCCGTGATTAGCCTCACTCCTCCAGGGCTGGGGGTTAAAGTCTCCCTGAGTTTTGTGCATTTCCTCCAGGTACTCTGGTTTCCTCCCACACTTCAAACACATGTGATGGAGGCTGAGTGGTGTTTTCAAATTTCCCATACGGTGTGAGTGTGTGCGATTGTGCCCTTCAACAGGTTAACCTCCCATCCAGGGTGTCCCCTGCCTTGTGCCCTGAGCCACCCCGGATAAGCTCCAGGTGCTTCTATACAGGATACGTGGTATGGAAAACGAACAGACGCACTATGAATTCGTTCAAAGAAAACAGACACACGAAAAGAAATGTGGCACAATCACAAAAAAATTCTGTCTCCAGATTTGTATGTACAGTTTGTTACATAATGTCACAAGAATGAATGATGCTTCACTCAATTTTTAAAACAAAAATCAACAGGTATGTAAGACAAAAATAATACCTTTGTGAATATGATTTTTTTTAATCCATGCTTGTGTTTATAAACGTACAGAGCATGTCAAGCACATGTGCTATGAAATAGATAGCAAACACAGTACAAACAGAATTTTAATCTAAACTGCACAACAGACCTCAGCAGGACTGAATAAAATGCTGTATCATCCTCTGGCTCCTATATACCCAGGACTAGAAAGAGATCTACCATGTGAAGAATGAATACAAGGGTTCGTCTGACTATTCTAAATTTCACTGTGTTAATTGTTTTCTTTCATTTGTGTGACAGTGTAGGTGATTTAAAAAATTGGTAAAAATAGGTGATCGTGAATGAATGTAAAATTGTTTGCAATTCTTAAATATGATCTCCATTTCAATCAATCAGCAAACCCCATATTTATATGTATTAACCATTTTCATCTTGAAAGGGACTCAAATGCTTTAATGTGTCAAAACTTAACTGATTGCAGAAATCAATAAGCAAGTCCTGTATTCTATAACCATCTAGCACAAGCATTATTTTTAATCAATTAAAAATGTCTATAATTCCAAGTGCCTCTCCAGAACAGCAAACCCTTTAAAACAGATAAATACAATACACCATCTATCTTCATATTAGTCTTAAACAGTAAAGTACACCAATAAGAAAGACTATACCTAGAGCATCAGAGAAGCCAGGAGAGACGGAGAGTGAATAATGATATTCCCCTTAAAGTTCTGAACCTATATTATCAAGTTACCGTTTACTTTAAACTTATCTGTGAGTCTGCCATTTGACAGTTAAAAGCAATGGAGGATAAATCCAAAAATCCTTGAAAAATGCCTTGTTTGATTTTTAATAAATTTAGTATTATGCATCCTTTTTCTAACAGGTAAAAGAAAAAAAAATGTCAATTGTGATGCTGTGACTGATTTTATATTTGATAATGATAGACCTATAATCCTATTACAATATAAAAAAAAAAAACATTTTTTAGAAATTAGAAAAGAAACAATATTTTACAAATAATTGCTGTTGATTTTATTCCAACAATAAGCTGAAAGTGGGCTGACCGGAATGTTCATGATATATAGTATTTAAAATTCACTGCTTGTTGGGGAAATTAGTTGTACAATGTGTTCCACAGTCAAAATACAAATGCCCAGAGTAAAACAAACGGTCACATAGCCAAATACAGTCTTGTAACAATTACCTACTAGCTTTTTTTAAACTTGCCACCATCTACAAGTAAATGAAATCCTAATGTAATCAGGCTTCCTCTGTCAGTTTAATAGGAAACTGAGCCCAAGGCTGCCAGTACAGATTCATTAAGACCATGCATTTTTTATATTATAATAATTTTTAATCTTCTAACAGCAACTTGGGAACTAATTCTGCACCATCCCCTTCCCCAATCTCCTTCACCTACCTACTCACTTTTCCACATGATACAGTATTAACATACTCTCTTAGAATTTTAAATACACTTCAAACTATGTGAAAAAGGTGTTTTGGGCATTCTAACAGTTTTTATCACGAAAGGTCAATGACCTCAAATAGATGGCAAGCTGGTGTGTGTTTTCAGCCCAGTGCCCAAGCAAACATCTCAAAAGCTGAAAAGTCATGCTGCAACATCACTTGAGATTTTCATCCATTATTTGATTTTTTTATGTATCTAATGATTAAATAGCCTTAGATAGGACGACATCGTTATTCACTCCACAGCGGCACACAGGCAATGAAAACAGCAAGACTGGGTGGGGGTGGTCCAATAAGACTGGCGACTGGCTGGGAATAATATTGATCTGTCACTGGTGCAGACCACTGGGGCTGGTCCAGAGGGCAGCGTGTGGGGAATTAGCAAGTGCGCAGTTACGTCTTCCACACCATCTCAGCACAATCAACGTTACAGCATTTTACATACAGACTGCACCTCAGCTCCGCTCTCACTACCTTCTACCACTAATCAGCGGCTGCTGATCAAAAACAGAAATCACGGCCTTAGCAATCTGATGTAATGCATAAAACATATAACAATAATGCACCATAATCTTGACATCAGGTGCTATTGAATAAGTTTAAAAACGCATTCATAAATTTAAACCCTGTTTTTAATATGGTTGGACATCTTAGTTCTATTATTATTTGAAGCTACCATAATATTGCTTTCACTAAATTCCGAAAACACACATTTTTGGAATTCTAATTGCTTTGCATAAACAATATCAAATTTTCCAAATGTGGACAACACAGCTACCGTAGTACATGATGGTTCTTACATATTAGTTAAAGCCAACTAGAGCTCTGTGCAGCCTTTTAAAGAGTTGTAGTTTACCTGATTTTCCATTTAACAGCTAAACCAATTGCAGGCCTCCATCCTCCACCCTTCCATTATCCAACCGGTTATCCTTTGCAGGGTTGCAGACCATTTGCTTTTGTGAAGAAGATACTAAGAAATACTAAAACGTTCTTCACCAAAACACAACGTGTGCTCTGAAACAAGACACCATACGAAACCACATTAAAAGGGTTTTTTATTAATAAACACCCAACAGAATGTTGGCTTGCTCAGCAGCATTCTCCCACATCTTTGAGCCAGAGTGATTTTTGCCCCAGACAAGGCTTTTTTTCCAATTATGATTTCAAAAACCTAACTAACATGTTTGTGTCATTTAATGCAGTTTGTAGACTTGAAACTCGATGTGGCAAACTTTTGTTCGGCAAAGGCTGCCTAAGATCCTACTTTGAGGCCTGTGTAATCACAAATACAGTCTTTACAACATATTAAGTGATAAAAGCAAAAAAAAAAAAAAAAAGAAAAGTAACAATAACTGTAGAGACCCCATTATATTTAAAATAATAAAAAATTAGGCCCATCCAGATTTACAAATGTTGAGGTTCACAAAAACTTAATGGCTTTTGAATCAGTATTACTTTATAGAAGCTAAGAGCAATCGTGTTGAATGTTACAATAATATATTTAGAATTCATATATAACACAAGAAGCGTTTATACAGTTTACAAGCCTTTAATACATAATAGCTGATGACATACAGGTGCCTGCTCTCAGCTGCTATAAAAGTGTGATGTCAGCTCTCTCTGCTTGTTTTAGCACTACCTAAGGCATATCTGCTTAATGTCAATGTTAGATGGTCACCTGTGATAAAATGTTATAAACCAGAGATAGTCTGCCAGATAACAATGTTTATTTTCAGGTACTTTTTAACCACTAAATTTAAAATAACTGAAGTCTATACAGGCTATTCACAATACAAGGATACAAGACATCACCTCACTGTAGTGACTTTCAGACATTAGTAAACATACACTTTGGGTTTTATTTTTAATACGAATGTGAGAAAAGAGACCCAAAAACTGCATTAAATACTCTATTTATTATTTTGTCAATGGGATGCCTTTAAACACAGATTGTTTGAACGAGTCTTAAACCTAAAATATAATGTATCTGAGCATTCCACACAACTCAGCACACATTTCCTCATCTAGCTGGTGTGTTACGTGTAAATGGACTGAGCTACACACTTTCAAAAACATCAGGAATTACTGTTTTATGTGATGCACAGACACTGCTAAAAGTCTGGGTAAAGAGAACCAAATAACATGGAAGTGCTGCCGAAAAATATTAAAATTGGCAGCACAAAACTATGACCTTCAAGGAAATACAGGTGCTTACTTTCTGCCTTAAATAACTGACTTCAAATGCAAGATGTCAATTTATATGGTGCAGAAAATCAAATGCATTCAGTAACTTTTCACCACAACAGTTAATTATAACATAAACACAGCATTGAAGACATTCCAAAAGCACAAGTCCCAAAAACAGTTGTGAAACATTCAGAAGAAGGCTATGCTGCAACTCTTGGGGTAATTATCTTACCTTAACACTTCATACTACATCAAACAGTACCTTCACGTCTCCTTCAAAAACAACGCTCTTACTGAGACCCCCCTGTCTCTTAAACACATACATTTATATTCCAATAAGGTGCATTTAACCATATTTAAAACTAAATTAAAGTTCAAAAGATGAACATCTACTGGTCATGAATGTAAATCCATAACTTAACTCACCGGCAAAATTCAGGACAGTAGAGGATGTACAGTGTGTACAGAGAGTGTACCAAACTTCACTTTAATGTATGGATCCTATTCATAAACATGTGAAGAGTATTCTTCCCCCATGCATCCTGGTAAGAGTGAGGAACGATCTCTATGCTTTTCTTCAGCTCAGTTACATGTGCGCTAGTGCAAGGCAAAGGAGTGGTCAGACTGAGCTTGCTGCCGATGAAACTGACTGAGCAGGGAGTCTCCCTTAGAGAGTAAACACACACACACACACACACAGAGAAAGAGAGAAAGGGGGGTAGGAAGAGAGGGGTAGGCAGAGAAAGGGGAGGAGGGTAGGGAGAGAGCTGGATAGAGAGAGAGAGAGAGAGAGAGAGAGAGAGAGAGAGAGAGAGGGAGGGAGGCAGAGAGCTACAGAGAGGGAGAGAGAGAGAGAGAAAGAGAGATAGAGACAGCAGAGGGGAATGAGTGAAAGGCATCAACAGGGATAGCGATGAAGGGGGTAGAAGGGGGGGGCAGAAGCTCATTAAGGAAGTCTTGAGGCCTCCAGCACCCCGGTACCAAGCGCTGTTCATATGCTGCCATCCCATCATCTCCTTCCTTCTACATCACTCAGTTATAGTCACATTCCAAGCACATTCAAAGTTTCTCTCTCTCTCTCTCTCACACACACACACACACACACACACACACGCACTGTTGTCGGACACTCCGATTCTTATTTCAACGAGTTATGATCCCAAATGCTAAACTAACAAAACCTAATAAGAGATGAAAACCAACAAACAGTGTTGGTATTTTAAGCCTTTTGAGCTATGTGAGAAAAATATTCTTCTTGAAAAAAACATTTGTAAATACACAGGCACACGCACACAGAGACATACACACACATTCTTTTTAAGTCCTTTCATCAGTGGTATGTGCTGACAGTTCCAATATGTGCCTCAGTTCTTTAAAACAAAAAGCAACATAATCAAATGCAAATAACACAGCTTTGTTTATTCAGGCACTTACTAACTTGAACTAAATATCATCATACAGAGGTGCATTGCTTTGTAGATGTACATTGTTCATCGTTTGCATTTAATACCGCTAGGCACTTCAGGTCTGAGCAGAAATGTTGTGAGAGCTTTTCTGAGTTATCTATTCTGTTGCAACATTTGATCAGAGTTCATTATGAAGGTATGGTGAAATAAGGCTAATAATCTAAGTTCTGACAGTAACCATAACATTCACTGACCATCATTTTAAAGCATTACTGCAAATCAGGGCAATTCAACACGCTTTCTGAGAGCTGACAATTCACAAAAACCAGACCAGAAAACCAGAAAATACCAGAAAACTACTGCACACCATATGCATTATCTTTATCCACAGAGACGATGCAAAGTTGGGATATGCATTAAATTATCTGCAGACATAAACCATGCAACAACACTTTTAGGGGGACAAAGTATTATTTACCATCACTGAATTTCTTTGAGACACCACTCCCAAACTTTTGTCATCTTCACAAACAACACCAGACTATGGTAACAACACAACTCTACAGGTGTACCTTGCAGATGGGCATCTGTGTGTCAGGTACAGTCTCGGAGGCAAAATGACTCAAGGAGCTGGAGGTGCGTGCGTGTTCGTGTGTGTATGTGGTAGGCAGAAAAAGTGTTCTTCTCCAGGTGTCTTGGCCAACAACAAGCCCAGAGAAGGGGGTTGGTGGCTGAAACAGGTAGCGATCTCTACTGTATGCTCCCTTCCTTTTCTGGTACACATCCACTCCTTACACTGTGATAAAACTTGTGTTCCAATTAGCTGTAAAAAAAAAAAAAAAAAATCGGAGGGGGAGAACGGAGGGTGGGGCACTGGTGTGCTCTCTTTCCTCCGGGGACTGTGAGCAGCTTCAGGCCTCAGTTTATTTTTAGCACCAGCAGGACTGCGAATCACAGGCTATAAAGGAAGACTTGGACATGCTAAACTCTGGCCAGTCAGCCTCTCCGGATGTGCAGAAGCATAGATTACAGAAATAGGATATTTGGTTTACAGCCTTAAGCATGCTGCCTTTAAACCACACATACTCCCTGAATGTTTTTTTCCCCCTTTTTCATTAAGCCGATACGGTCACAAACTGTCTACCTGAAACGCAGGTGTCCGTCACCTGCCGATTCTGAACCTGTCGTCTTACATCGGTCTGTGGACGTGCATTGGTCGACATGCATTAGTAAACGGAGACAGTGAGATCTATCTGCAGTTGTAACACAATAAAATCACGAAAGCCCATTCAAATGTTAGCAGTGCAGCTTCACAGAGGGAGAGAAGGGTATAAATTTAGCACTTCAGGCAGCAACACAAGACATCCACCCAGAGTACTTCTCTGGGGCAGAGAAAATGAGCTGTAAATAACCCAGATCATAAGGTGTGTTGGAAGTCGAACACCCAGAAGTAGAACACAGACGTGCCTCTTTTCAGCTGACCAACATTGCTAAGGAACATTTTTGGAAATTTTCAGTGCCTGATACTGAGAAATTCTGCATGTCCCCTTACAGGTACAATACATTACACACAACACATCTTTTAGGCATATTAATGGCTTGAATAAGGCTCAAAATATCTACAGAAGGAAACTGGATAAAGTACTGATCCACAGCTATAGCGATTACTTTTTTTATTACATATGTGAGAAAAATGACTACAGTGTGAGACATTCACTAGTCACAGCAGCACCAGTCTTCTGTCTTGTGATAACAGTGCTTTATTGATTTCTGTTTGAGCAAATCAAAACATACCCAGAAAGCAAATGCGGCGATTAATAGAACCAATACTGCAATACAAGCAATGAAGGACAAGGAGTAACACAAACAAATGCACCTCAATTCAGTATTCATAAGAAAATTTCTTTGGAGCCACAAAACACCTTTCCTCATGTGTTACAATTTTGAAAGAGAACAGGGGTTTGTTTCTCCAGCTTTCCAAAACAAAACAAGTTTCTGCATGTAACGTTACGGAAGATCCAGAGACCGGGACACCACAAACAGCTCTCAGAGTTATTCTTATGCTGTTTGAACCGACAAAAACACAACACTGAGTGAGAATGGAACACGAACAGAACAGAACAGAATAACACTATCCTAGTGTTGGGAATGAAGGCGTATGGATGAACCTGTGGAGCTCTGACACAAAACACCTCTATACCACATTTTACCGAGCATGATAGCACACATATTTCAGTGTCAAATGGTACTTTTCAACTTACTTTAATACCTTCATCATCATCATCATCTCTATCGTAGCATACAGTGTGAGAGTAAGAAAGAAGAAAACAGACACCTACTAATGCAACTTTGCTTTGCAATATGTTAATCATCTCTTGGCACGGCTACACTGCACCTCCATGGCATTATTTAGCGGAGGATATTGGCAGAGGCAATTTTTATTTTCCTCTCCAGAAGACAGAGGCAGAACTCGGTGAAGCAAAGCAGACCCTCACCACGGAGACGCAGATAAGATAAGAGTCCGCTCTCCTGTCAGAAATACGGCCGAGCAAAGACGGCGGAAAAGGCATCTTCTCCTGTACCTTCTTATGATGCCTGAGGAGTCACAGAAGGAGCAAGGCAACACATTTATTACGTGAAATTTATATGAAATAAATTCCACCTTAAAAATGTTAACATTAACCAGTGGTTCTACAGACTTCACTAGCAACATATGAGTACTGTAAAGGAGAGTGCTGGCATGGCTGAAGCTGAGGGTGATCCTGGGGATGGGTGACCCATCACCAACATGATTGATACTGACAGCAGTCAAATCGACTTTAACCGAGCCTTTCACAATTTCAGACTGTCCAAGAAGATGACCAATGGGTCAAGATGAGTACAGGTCTTACACATTCAATACGCGTGCTTAAGGTCTCAGGGAAGGGAGGGGCATATTTCCGTAATGAAAAGCAATACAGCCTTAAGCTGCAGAGCCCTAGTGAGGACGAACACCCTCCCACCCGGCCACCCGATACACATTACTGCTTGCATTATTCTACAAATCCTAAAAATAAGAAATTATTTATTACAGCAGAAAGGTAGGAAATGCATAGTAACACCAAGATACATCTTCACATCCTTCCGTCACCAATAAATCGAGCAAACGGCAGGTGATACAAGCACCCTGAAGAAATGGAGTGTCCACGGTGCTCAAGACAAGACTGGCAAAACGCATTTTCATCATGTCCTCACATGCACGCTCTCGCAGTGTAGAGGACCAGACTCTACAGCCTCGCTCCTCCCCTCTGACAAAGTGTCACCCACAAATCAATAAGGTCGAACAGGTCTTCCCTCATGCTGTAATGCAATAAAGTACATTCATGAATCACAGCTATATGGCTGTCAACTGGTGATATACAGCATCCTGCAGCAAGCCTGAAAACAGAGAGCTGGACAGTGCCTGGACTCATCTGATACCCAAATAAACTCCTGGTTTTAACTCAATCGTCAGGACAGGCCTGAAAATGAATCCAGATACATTTCAGTGTGTGAGTCTTCAGTGGATTATGTGGGCATTCGGCTGGACTGTTTACTAAAACGAAGCGCTCAGCACCTCATACAGCTCACTGTTTCCCAAAGCGAAATGAGTCGCATGTCAGGAGCCGTGCTTCACACGGGCCATAAAGAAACCAAAATGTTCAAGTGAAAATCTACGGCCTCGGGGATTTCGTTTTGCCTCTCACACAGGTACTCAAAACTAACCCCACACTCTGGAAACTTTCTGCCCCTCAAAGAATCTTTTTAACATTTAACAACACTCTAGAAGTTCAGCATACACCCTTTGTTAAACCCTTGTTAAAAATACGTTACAAATTGCACACATCCAGATTAAAATAATATTAAAATATTCTAATTCTGGTCAATGTTAGAATTCCTAAATTATTTACTAGAAACAATTACAGTATGTACAATTAAGTTTGGTATGGGGGGGGCTCTCAATGTTTTTTCGACCATTTGCCACTTTGCACAGGGCTGTCAGTTTAACGTTTATGCATTGTGCTAATGAAATATGTCTGGTAAAACACTTAACTAACACAAGGCAGGAAAAGTAGATTAACTCTGGGGAAGTGGCATGGCAACAGGATCCTTATAGTTGCTATAGCAATTAAAATGATAGGATGCTTTTTGTTTGGGCAGGTCATTAATCTACACATCAGAATCACATGGATGTCAGAAATGTAACAAGCAATCAATGTTCAAGTTCAGACTGTACACTTCATAAATAATTGAAGCTGAAAGTAGGGCACTAGTTTTGAAAACTAGCCCTGGCTTTTGTAAAGTGTGTACACAAATTATAAATAAAGGCTCCAGTAAACCATAGCAGAGAGAGGCACAGCAGGCCAGGCACAGTAAACAGGCTGATACTCCCCCGCTTTGTCACTACACGACAATGTATCAAATACCCAAGTTTTGCCGGCTCACACACTTAGTAGTAAATGAAATATCGTACACTGTATAATGCAGGCCATGGCAGAGTCACGTTACGTTTATACAATTACAGCCAAGGTATCTATGCATAACATAAATACACTGGAGAAAACAGTGATGGTTAAGGCACGAGACGATGTAAATACAAGACACAGAAGGTCACCCGCAGCTCACCCCATGTCCTTTATGTATACACACACACACACACACACACACACACACACACACACACACACAAAAGGGTGCATTGCTCTCTGCACAAACACAAGAAACACTGTGAGACATGCCATCTTATTCTGACAGCAAGGCGAGTTTTGTTTCTGTGTAAAAACAGTTAAGGTCAAAGAGCACCATTTTCCCCCCCACATATCTTTGGGGTCTGGTATGAAAGTTCAGTGGTTAGGACTGCTGCCTCACACCTCCAGTGTTTTGGGTTCAGGCCCTGCTCTCAGTACTGTGTGTGTGGAGTCTGCATGTTCTTCCTGTGATTCATGAACTTATTCCTGATTCTCTGGTTTCCTCCCACAGTCCAAACACGTTATAATTATGTGGACTGAACACCACAAATTGCCCTTAGAGTAGGTTGGCGCCCTGTCCAGAGTGTACCCTGCCTCGCACCCTAGGCTGCCTGAGATAGGCACCAGGCCACACGTGACCCTGCCAAACATAACTAATTCCATTTGTGGCTTCCACATTAGGCAGGGGTAGCAGCAGAAGACCTCCATGCCAAAGGAAGACAGCAGGTTTCTCACTGGCAGTGGAGACAAACATACAAGTCTGGCCACTTTATCTTGGGAGCTCTGGCATTTCAGCAAGGCGGTAAACACATCTGGTAACACGGGCACGGGGCAGGTGGGGGCTTCCTCTGACTCCCCGCGCTCTGCCCATACACAGTAGGGCGCCAGACACACAATTCAGCCTGTCTTTAAAGCCAAGCCTTCTCTTTAATCCCTCAGCTAATTAATAGTTCTCCACCTGCCTCACAGACTAGCATGAAGGTCACCGGTGTCTTCTTTAAGCCGACTTACAGTAGCTACAAGGTTTTAATGTAAGAACACATACCAGTCAATACTTTGAGTAAAGATTATAAAAGAATATTGCGTCCAGTCAGCTGGCAGCATAACTTTGCAAATAAATGTCCATGGTACGCCTTTGAACTTAAATGCTAATAGATTCCATCATGTGATGCCTGCAGTACTCTATGTGGTAGCTAAAATTAGAAAAAAGCGTTTGCAGTTGCATGCCTTGTGTCCCGTACACCAACATACACACAGGACTTTCCTGTTCTGCTACTTTCCATGAAGATGTAGCAGTACTTTTAAACATAAGTGTACTGTGTTCCATCAGACAAACGCACATTATAAATGCAGTAATGGCTTCAAAGAGTGACGACTACTTGATCTCAAAGATTCCAAAATATTTAAAGTACTAAACTGACAATATAAGTAAAAAAAAGTATAAAAGCTACTGTAAATATACTGTTTCTCTTATAATAGTACAGACATGGCAAGCTGCCATGCTAACCAGACCCCCCGCCATGTCTACACAACAAGCCAATTGTTTTAATGAGATATGCTGGTTTTGGGAAAGAAACAAGAAAATTTCCTGTTACAACACAAAGTGCTGCTTTTGTGTTATAATGCAAAACATTTCTTGTTAAAACACAGAAGTAAACGTGGCACCACCTAAGAAGTGGAAACCAGGGAATGCTTAGCCAAAACCATTAATGTTTTTCTCCAAAACACCAGAGACAAATGAAGATGAGGAAGAGAGGAGAGGTAGAGAAGTGGTAGAAGAAGGGAGAGATGTGAGCGGGGCAGAAGGGGGCGCAATGACCGTTGGGTTAGCATAAGCATCGGTGACGCTATGGGTTACACACAAGCTGCAGGTGAACCAACACACAGAAGCAAATGCAGAACATGTGGATGGGACCCAGTTTCAAATTGCTGAGCAGTTCAAACTGCAGTTTATTATAGTTTTATCATTTTATATTTTGATATTTCACATTTCATTATGTGGATTTTATCTTTTTATTTATATATTTTTATTTATTTATTTTTAAGATTGTTCTAACTTCTTAGATTGTGAAGTAACTGGTACCTTTGACAGTTGTGTGAAATAAATACGTCGTATTAACACGCTCCTTGTTACATGGAAATTACCTCCCAAAAATCTTGCATAGCATGAGAAATAACCAAAACTTTTAGTGCGTGCGCACAAAACCTCTATCATACTCTAGCCACTGTGCCTGAAAAATTTTCTAGAGGAAACACTGAAATAAATATAAGAATCGCCATGTGTCCTCGAGCATGTGTTTTAAACAGAAAACTGTCCATCGGGTCAAACGCTTTTTACATCGAGAACAGGACACAAGCAGCGTACAGGCAAGCATGAGATGAGTAGAAACTGCAAGGAATACAGAACAAACCCGTGCAAGACTGAACTTGCTTGCAGCAGTAAGACTGCGGGTGAGGACACACAGCCGCAGGTCGTTTATGTGAAGTGTGCAGTGTGATTCTGGACAAGTGTGACCCTTCACCGATATACTGGCAGTAAGGGCCCGATGGGCCATGTCCTCACAATCCTCTCTGATCGCTTGTTTAAATGAGCGCGGACAGGTAATGTTGGGGCAGGTACGCGAGCACGTTTCGGGGAGTTTCAGGTGCGCAGCGATGACCTTACCTGCTCGGCTGGGCCGGGTGAGTCCTCTCTCTCCTGGAGCTGTTTCTCAATGCTCTCCCTCAGGCACTGACACGCTCTCCTCTTCTGATCCACAGAGAACGCTTCCAGGCCAAACAAGCACTCGCTCTTCTTCACATGAGAGAGGGAAAGAGTGAGGGGGGACAGACAGCTCTTATGTACAATTGACACAGAAAACGTCATTTTCATTACCCAATTATCACTTAAGGCAAAAGTAACAAGGAGCAGCTGCTATGTCTAAAAAAACATTTTATGGCTTCTGTTGTTAAGGGTTGTCTTTCCATGATTAGCCCATTATTGTAAAAGTTCAAATGGTGCAATAACATTGTGCAGGTAGTAAAAAACAGAGGTGTTTGGAGGATTGTAAAAAAAATTTTTAAGAATTTCGGCTAACTGTAATAAAAAACATTGTTCTCAATATTGATATGTGCAGTGTACTGTTTGGAACTTTTTAACCACAAAAGTGCAATATTATGAAATATATTTGAAATGAGCGCTTCAAGCATCGTGTTTCGCTTTTAAAACATGGGTTTGATTTACACCTTAGCCTGTGACTGGTTTATTGATTTTTATTTGAAAGCAAACCTATTCATTAACCAAACTGTGCTGCCTGTGAATTATAAATATACAGTTAATATTTTATGAACCACACAATGTATCACACGTAAACCTTTAAACAACTTGATTAAAATGCGGGCAAGATTCATAAGAGAATAAATGCAATATAAGCAGTCAATTATAAAAACTGACAATTATGTATTTAAGAAGATTCTAGCATATCATTTTTGATATTATCATGCTGAAATGGTTGATTTAAAACTGAACGTCTTCAATGTGTAACCAGAAAGCACACTTTAATTTTATAATTTTAGCAATAGCTTTGTTCCAGTGTGTCTCAGAACTATACTGGCACAGCAGAATTGGAAGTCACGATCATACATGAAAAACTGAATGACACAAAAAATGGATGAACTCAGCATTCATGACCCAGTTCCCATGGAAAGGTCCTTCAATCGCACTATCTTCTCTGTTAGCCTCCTGTCAGAAACATGGGTACGACCAATGCCAAGGCCTCCTGTAAATCACACACCTTCCTGTTGCGGTTTGACAGGGATGGCACTTCCTACCCTTTATGCTGGGAAAACTGACAGGGCCTGGCCTACTTTGTTACAGTATTAACAGTAAATTATACACATGGGGGGGGGTGAAGCAGATACGTAGTACTTAGTGACCCAACTGACCTTGTAGCTGTCATTTCATGGCAAGCCGTTGAAAACCTTCAACCAACAATTTTCTCTTTCATAGTGGACATGTATGAACACGTACTTTCCACAAAGTTCTCAATAGATGAAACCTTGCGAACAAGCGAAGACAAACTCATGAAAGCTGTTCCATCATATGGATTAAAAAAAAAATTGTTATTCTGCTTATGGCACCCTAAAACTATAAATGTCAGCTGACTTGCTGTGCACAAAAAATGTACTGGCATGAGGTTTTAAGACTACGTGGAGACGGAAATTCCAAACAGTATACAATTTATAATTGTATACTGTACGATTAATTAATTATAATTCAAAATTACTTTTCTCTGAATTTTTCCCTTGTTCTGACCTTACAATTTTAATTAGTCCATAATCTAGACACTCAACACACGGTTTAAAAATTGGCTAAAAATAACAGTTGAATACAATTTTGAGTATAAATAAATGTTAAATAAGACAAATGTTAAAACATTTTTAATGCGGTATACAATAAAAAGGTTGTGAAGTGCCTAACAGTCTGGGCACATTCCAGAACATCTCACAGGTTCAATGCAGCTCTAATAGAACTCTCAACGCCACCTTGTGGACAAGATACTAAAATGCAACAGTGTGCTCTTCTGAGGTTCAGCTGGAAGCTGCAGCATTTCCTGAAACAAACCTCAGCCTATTACCCTAGCACACAGTGTCAGTATCTAGTCCACATCACTACAGTGGATGGTGACAGCTGAGGCCCTCCCAGAGACACGAGCTACCTCTGGGTTCCTTATATCAATGAAACAGGAAGGACAAGGGCAATAATCAGCAAAATGATGACGCCATTCCTGAAGGACACACCCCAAAAGGAACATCTCTTTGGCCGCAGGTGAATTTACAGTGTTGACACCACATCATAAAACACTGATCTCAGCATGTGAAAAACACAATTACAGGATTTCATGTTCCGGTGGATGCCGTTGTGCAAAACAGAATGGCTAAAATGCACCGCAATCTAATGTACAACAAGTGATCTTAAAATGCAGAAGAACACCATGAAATGTGTATAAGATCTGACCAAAGGTGTGGGAAAACATCTGGCAGTGGACCATGTTGTTTTTCAGGATTGACTGAACCATGCCATTTTTTTTCCAATCGACACTCTTCCAAAGTCTCCAGTGCAGGACTTGCCAATTCACAGGAACGAGACTGTTCTTGACAGTACTCATGACCATTTCCTAAACATCAACAAATTGCACAACCGAGGTGCTGACATGGCTAACATACATGTCCAGTAGTGCTCCATTATGTTACAGAACTGTTTGAGAAGAATCTGACATGTCTCAACTACCAAGGTATACCATAACATTGTAGACTAAGGGTGTCCAAAGGTATACATGTTCAGAAAATGAAATTTACAACACACAGAACAGTTAATAATACATTTATGAATAGTATTATTTCATGTAGCAATGTTTAATATGTTTTTCAAACAGCACTTTATTAATCCCAGAGGGAAATTACTGCTTTGCATCCAACCCATCCCCTGAGGGAAGCAGTGGTCTACCAGCCACACACAGCGCTCAGGGAGTTAGCATTTAAATGTCTTGCTTAAGGACACACCTGGCTTGGCTGGAATTCAAACATGCAGACTTCCGTAACACAGCCTGATGTCCTACCTATCGAGCCTCCAGGCCATACACCATATGTTCTATGTAGCAATATTACTGCTACAAAAAATGTATATATACACTGTAGTACAAAGTGGCTGTAAACAAGAATAAAGCTAAGGAGAAATCGCAGGAAGATTTTGTCCATCCATCCATCCATTATCTTAACCGCTTATTCCTGGTGAGGGTCACGGGGAAACCTGGAGCCCATCCCAGAGC